>QYTT01092556.1:0-11509 GCA_006980735.1 Dasypogon diadema
TTTTCAATATAACATCAGATGGAATAGACTCACTATTGTAGGAAGAAATAAGGATTTAAAAAATTATTTAATTGGTGGTCGTCCGGTCCATAGGCCCTTCCGCCTCTTCGATCTGAAGAGATATTTTGTGACCGACCCCAATTCCAAATAAGTCTTTGATCAAGACGTTTGACTTCTGAGAATCCTATTGTTGTTCCTCCTAAGATAAGAGTTCTTATTCTGAGTTTTCTACTATTTTTTTTCTGGGTTGACCTGTGATCATTGTTTCTCATGAGAAGAACAACCAGGTCATCTACATTACCTCAGTTCTCAAATCCAGGTTAGAGCAATTACTGAGGACAGCCTTCGGTAGCTGTTATGTCTGTTTCAACTCCCAGGTTAGATGTTAGCCTTCTACTGGACACTATGTTTCTCACTCATAATATTGTTGGGTTTTCCATTATTGCTCTTTTTACTTTGACCGCTAAGTAATGTATAGAGCTATAACTGGACTTTCTTGTCTAATAGGCATGTTATTGTGGCTGTAGATGCGTTTCATCAAGTATTCCAAGATATTCTACCTCCTCCTTCGAGACCTCCTCAATTCATTGTTGCATTCGATTAGAACATGCTCTTATTCTGCTCTTTTCTTTCCTTTCCTACCAAGTACACTCAAAATACATAATCGAAATGAACCTGATGCACTATCCATTCTCCAGCAGTAAACTCCTCGAATCGTCCATCTAGGAATTTGTTTGTTCCTTATTTTGGCTTTTTCTTCGTTCTTTTTCTTGCGTTCTCATTGAGGCTCTTCGATGCAGGTATTTCTGAACCATAGCTGTCGGCCTTATTGTCGGACTTCATGGCGGCCAAAGGCCTAGCAAGTTGGGCCTCTTCACGTCTACTTTTTGTTTTGACAATCCACCCTTCGACCTCAACTTTATTTTACTAAAAAGGTCATTGGTTCTATTATATACCTTGCGTTCTGGCACGTCAAGGTCATTATCTTGGACGTTGGTGTAGTAGGATTGTCTTGGTTGACATAAATTGACCGCTGCAGTAGTAGCAAACGAGGACTTTAAAATAGGGAACTTTATTATCTTGTACCATCCTCCAATCAGTTCCCTTCTATAGATTAATCTTACCCACTTTCAATCACTTCACATTTTCCTGAACTTCGGAAGTGAAAATCATTCCTCCCGGCTTGGGACTGAAGCCTAGGAATTTCGCCTTAGCACCACAACCTTTCTTCTCCAGTATCTTCTTCGTTATTGCTTCCTTTACAACTCTCTCCTTTTAATCTCATAGTGGCAGACGTGTACGATCGTTTGCTGTATGGCTCTTGATTTTGTCGAATTTGCTGACGGCAACTCGACCAAGCTTAGCTCTGCAAAGGCAGGATCTAGAAGATTCAATTGCATTGCAGCCTCATATGCATACAGTTCTCAGCGTGTGTTCCCACAATTTGTGGTGGAAAAAAATTATATATATATATATAATTATATAAATTTCTAAGCTCATAATGAAGCTACGAGCCCCGCTCTTCTCTGTATGTATTAACTTACCTTAACAATCTCATGGATTAAAGAAAACAAATTACAAATCAATTATTATTTTTTTCCTTTTTTAATCATAGCTTGTCTACTACCCAGAAATTAATCTCAGATATTTAATGCTTTCAACAGGATATTATCTTCTTTTAAACTCCAGATCGTTTATTAGCAAAGTAAAATGTAAAATTAATGAGACCTTTAATCTTGTTGTCATATGCAGGCTAAGTTCGTCAATTAATTATTATGACTAGAGGGAAATTTACCTAAATGCCCTAGGTCTGATTAATTTAGGGGAAACAGGAGATTATGATTATTTTGTGGGGTGCGGTTAGGAATTTCTTTCAGGAAATTATTTTAGTAACTATACAATGAGAATTTGGTATGATCCGGAATAATACACGCTTCTCATCTTTTGATTTAGTTGCTTATTATTTTTCCCTTGTTTTGTAGCACTCTTAACAACTAAAATACTTTCCTAAAAAGGGCTCAAGAATATTTAATGAAGAGATTTCAACCATGGAAACGCATTTTAAGTTCTTTATAGTTTGTCTCTGATACTCGTATCGCAATAAATTTTTTTTTGTCTTTCTTCTAGAATACAATCGAACAACTGCTTAGGAAGAACACAAACTATATCCCCCATGAAAGCCTTTAAAGGTAAGTGATGACCTTTGCTTTTATTGAAAAAGAAGCCCAGCTTATCTTGATAAGGGTTCTCATGGGATGTGTAACTTTTTACTTCAGAGAATAGATAATGTTGTGGTATCGAAGAAACTTTTACAAAATCCGTAAACAAAATGTTCTCTAAGAAGCTACAAATCACGAAAAGAGTTGAATCAAAGAAATATTGAGGGATGAGATACATTTTAGGTCTTTGAAAAACATCTTTCGTTTCAAGTTTAAATAGAACTCTTTTTAAGATAAAATTTTACACAGTTTTTACTTTATTTGTGAATAAAGTCATCTTCGTATCCCGCCCTTATATTTTTCATATTTTTATTTTTCTCAAAGTTGCGTTTTCCATCTGCAGGGTTGCTTTTCAAATGTGTTTGTACGTCACCACGAAAGACCCTTTTGGGTGTTTTTCACCATGAAGGGCTTTTATGAAAAAACTGAAAGAATTCTTGCGTAATATTGTGAAGAGTTATTTTCAGGTATTCACGCAATCTATATTTAGCTCGATATATTCCAGGTAACTAGATATCTTCCATTTTTATAGCTTTAAATTTTCAAATTTCATTTGCTAAAAATTTAGGTATACCTTTTAAGACTTCCCTTTTCTTTTTATTTCGTGTGTTTTTTTTTTGTAAACCCTATTGTCAGCAGAATCCCTTCGAATTCATACAGCATTGCTGTTGGATGTTGAACATATCCAAGTCTTTCGAATTTTACTGTCTCCAGGCAACGTAAAGGGCTTTTAAAGAAAGTGTGTAATATGAAGCAAATTAATGACTCCATTTGAAATGACTCAATTTGAAAAATATCAAGTAGGCTTTTCAATTCTCAAAAAATTTCGCAAAAAGCTATTATTGTATTTTTCAAATTAATTCATTTCAAATGGAGTCGTTATGGAGATAGTCTATCTAGGATATTAGAGGAAGAAAAATAAGAATCTCTTGTACAAATTGACTAAAAATAAAAATTCGTTTAAACTGAATTAGAGAAGGAGCCGGAAAAACAAAGCCAAAAATAAAAAGGTTGATGCTGCCCATTTATCATTACATTATCTTCACGATGATACAGTGAGGCGTAAAAATAAAGCTTTAGCGCAAGACAGGCAGTGCTTAAAACAAACCATCAATTGTTATGTTGGAAACCGATACCATTTGGATTATATTGTGCTGGACGAATTGCTCGTATTTTCGCATTTAAGTAAGTTTACTGATGGCAGTAGAGATCTACTGTAACAGTTTGCCTCGGTTCCAGCAGCTCGCACTACACAGGGTCTCAGTAGTCCTATTGGATGCAAAGGATCAGCTTTTGCTGGTGCAAATTGGCTTTCGCAATTGTAGAAGAAGGCATTACCTAGGCTTTTTTTCAGACTACATTGTTATACATAATTTCCAAAACGGTATTTGGTCGGGACGTTATGTCCAAGTTTGAACTCATGAAGCATAGAGTGCCAGAAATGAATTTTATCTTCATTCGTAATAAATATTTATTTCTCAAAATTTAAAAATCAAAGTCAAATAAAAATTCAATATCCTTCGTATCATAATAACGAAGGAATAATCATGTCAAGTGGAGTAGCCCAAAAAAGACAGAACTTTCTTCCTAACCTAATAAAAAAAACTCTTTCAAGCTTTACTTTTCAAAAGACAAGCATATCAGACATATCTTCATAAAAAGCAGTAGCAGCTACATCAATCTTACATTCCCGAAAAAGTGAACTTTCCTAGAGCATTTTTTACTTTTGATCAATACGTTTTGCTTCATAAATTGTTAACTTTTCGCCATATTTCGTAGAACTTGTAAAAATTTATGTTACCGGCTGTTCCCTGAACGTTGAGCGCATGAGCAGCACACTCTTTGATTCTACTGGTTTGATAATTGGAGTACCCCAAAAATCACTTTTGGAACCATTACTGTTTTCGTTATATAAAATCGACCTCATAAATCTAAAAAGTGAAGTAATTTAATAAAATATGCTGGTGATGTGCAATTATTTATGCCTACACCAGTAGTGATAGTTGTCAGTGATGTGATTTCAGATATTAATTCTGATCTCGTTGGATAATGAACCAGTGGCAGTAATCTTAGCCCAAATACAAATGTGGATTGAAGACAATGCATTCACGATCAAGAACCCATCACTGATTTTAGAGGAACAAGTTTGTTGAGACCTATTACAAGGATTATGTATTATGTGGAAAATTTGGTACAGTAAAAACACTTGATTCCTTAGTGAATAAATTTTAGTACATTATAATTAATTCGTTATCTTCTTGCGTTGAAATTTATGTATGAACTTGGTCATTGTTCTCAAAAATATAATAAAAATTATTGCCAAAAACCCCACGTTTTCTTCTAGCCTGCCATAACGCACTATGAAACTTGTTAATACCGTAAAATGGGAGGAACATTGGCGGGCGCCGTAACTTTATTCTTTGACAGCTCATAATCCGACAAGTCTATTGCTTTATATCCTATTTTTCCTGAGTATTACTTTTGATACTTAAACTCGAAAAGTTCATTTATTTAAAAATGCAAACATGTCGGGTTATGGGCTGCCAAAGTTACTTTGGCTGCCAATATTATCCCATTTTACGGTATTTAATATCAGAGGCTATTTTTTTATTAAATGATACCAAAATAACTTATTTCTTCTGAATATTATTAAATTTGTGCCTAATTTTGCGACAGATAAAAAATAGTGGAAACTTGTGCCTCTTTTGGTATTCAAAGTATGTTAGTAGGATTGGAATGATACTTTCGATACTTAGTAAGTATCGATACTTCGAAATTTGAGTATTCGCTATAGTGGTTTGTTACTCATACCTGGGTATCGAGTTGGGGAGGTGGAGGGATTGCGAAAATTAACTCACTCGACTCAATTAAACCAATTACTGAAAGCACAAGCAAAATACGCTCTCTATTATGCACAGGTTGAACTTTGGAAAAAAACGTGAAGAAACGAAATTATTAATAAATTTATTGGAGAAATATGACGACGAATGCGAAACGAAATTGAAGAAACATGTATGGGAAAATATTTCCGCCAAAATTGAAAGAGCAACGGGGAAGAAAGTTAATGGAACCCAGTTTGACATTAAAATTAAATCATCAAATTTTTTCTTGGTTTTTCTTGTCCCTTAATTCTTCCACTGCAGCACTGCAATCTGTGAATACAATTACGAACTCGGCCATTGATGCTGCTAAAAGGGCCCTGTATGTACTGTTCAAACTGACGCTGCTATTTAGACTGATTCCCATGATTTCTTAAAATCCCTATTTCTCTATTAGTCTCCTATTAATTTAGAGTGTTATTCCTAAGAAATTCAAAAGAAGTCATTATTCCACTTAATTTTCTACGCAGATAAAATAAACACACTCCTGAAACTGAAGCTACATTTTCACGTTTTGTATTCAGCATAATATGACACAGGTAAACATGAAGGCAATATCGTTCGGAACTCATAAAAATACACCCACATTTCAAAAGTATTCACAGAAATGCGACGAAATGTTTCTCCTACGACTATACGACTTTAATAAAATTTTAAAGATATATAAATGACTTCAAGTGCAATTATATAATTTTTTTACGACGGAAATAATAACAGAACACATTTCTGTACCAACTTTGTGGCATCTTACCGTTTAGGATTAAATACTAATAGACATTAAGATATTTAGCGTCTACATCTTGTTAAATTCCTCAAAACAATGTTGATTTGATTCAAGACAACTTTCCATAACACCATTTCTGGTAGTAAGGTAAGTGTACAGTAAATAAATGAAATTTTGAATATTCAACCAGGGATCAAAACATCGTCTCTGGCTGCTTTTAGAAGCAACTTGTATTCCTCTGTAGCATATGTTGAGACACAAGCTTTTTTCTTAATTCTACGATAACTTCTTTTAGGCCAACTCAGTGGAGAAGGGTTAGTTCCGATTAGCGAGAGACATACATAGATAAACATCTGGGCGCTACAAGGTTTCGAGTGATTAAGGAAAATCGCGAAAGCTCTGCTCTAATTCATTTCCTTCAAAGGAAGATAAGATTAAGGCGTTATAAATTTTATTTCGAAAATGGGGAAATCTAGGAAATATTTAATCCTCATAAAAGGTATTGAGGTGAATACAGATAATCGATGGAGATAGAAATATACGCCAAATATAAATAGATATTTGCACTGAAAATGAAAATCACCTGAATGCACGCCGCAGATAACCTGATAATTGCGTTTTCGAAAGCTTTCGCTTTTTCTGTAGGAATAGCAGCATTACTTTAAATCACATCATCAACAATCCATAGAATCTGGGGAAGCGATTTATTACCAAGATGGGAAGTCAACAAGACGAGAAAAATTTGTGAAATCGTTAGTAATATAATTTAAAAGCTTACAAACTCAATCTTTGTCACTGTAAGGAGGTATCGGCTAAGATAATTCACTGAAAAGAATTTGTTGCGCTATGGGGAGAGGAAAAAATACAAGACTGATCCACAATACAGTATCTAACAAACGATAATCCAAGAAGAGAGGCTGTACATATTTGAAATAGTGATTGAAACCCAGCTGCATATTGTACACAGGGGAACGGAAACAACTTTCGTCGATGCTAAATGGGTAGAGGTGATGAACGTCATCCTTTGCAATAGCAAAGTGGTGGATAGATCTGTAAATATATTATATTAATATATTACATATGGTGGAATATAGACTATATGCGGTGGAAAATGGATCTAGAAGAAGATAGGAGGGGAAATTTGTAAAGATTCCTCGGAACACAGATGTGGCGAAATGTACCAAAGTGTTGGAGAAGAATCTGAAGTAACAGGCGAAGCAGCCACCTAAAACCATAAGAAGTTCGAATATGCAACTATGCAGCTATATGAATGACGCATGACGGAATGACTCTGGTCCTGGTGGAATACGTAAGGACTTTTCCTTTTTCTTTTAATGAAAATGCAAATAAATAATATAATATTTTTTAATGCATTGCTTAAACTGAAATGGCAATCCTATGATAACACACCTTATGTGGAAGGAAATTTTGGAGAAGAGAAGGTTGAGAATTATAACCTGACAGTAATTAGCAAGTGCAATTATCGCCAATAGAATATACTGCAACCACTGGTACCCAGGTAAATTAGTGTGCTCTCTGCAGGATCGATCCCGTGCCCGCTAAGGAGAAAATCTGCAGAGCTGCACCTCTTCGTTCTGAGCCATACTTCCTTAGATTAAGTTACCGCTAGCCTGGATAAAAAAATTTCTCTTAAGGATAGTTTTAAAACCAAAAATAAAAAAAAAACTGAAAGCTTTCCAGCTGCCAACCATTTCCAGTTATAGTAAATATACTTTAAATGCTAAATTCACTTGGAACAGGAGCAAACAAATTTCATTGCTAAAGTGCTTATGCCTACAATGGACTACGAGAATTGAATCCTCAAATGTGTCCATGTTCACGAATTCAAGTCTTTCAGGTTATGGAATTAGAAAATGAGGTACATAGATTTTTCTTCCCGTTTTCAGAGGAACCAAAGAATTCTGCGTCTGTTTTTCTTCTTCGCAAAAACTAATAGTGAACTCTCACGTTTTTTTCTGCAACAGTGTTATTTTAGTGTTCATCAGATACTATGTAATATGTTTTATGTCTTAAAAACCTCATAAATTGCGCAAAACAACAAAGACTGAGTGATATCTTGTTGAAGTTGGCCCCATCATAACGAGCAGATATTCTCATAAATATATCCGCATCCAGACCCCTGAGATAACTCAATCATTACATTTTCTTATATCACATGTTTCTGAAAAATTGCTCCTTTTATGCAGACATACCTTGTTATTGCTTATTTGCATTTAAATAAAAGGGAAATAAGGAACGTTCTGAGAATCTCGGGGACTCCGTTCAACCTTTACAAATGGGGCCAACTTTTTTCGCTTTTCATGTATAAACACATTGCGGGCGGAAGAAGGACCATGATAGAGAGTAAATATTGTGAAAGGGCTTTTTAATACATAATTGAGAAGGGTTATTTTCTAATAATAAGCAATCAAAAATAATATGACGCATCAGTTTTTTACTCATTGATCTTCCATATGTAAAAGATTTTTTATACTGACAAAAGTAAGTCTAGGGTTTTTAGAGACTTTGTGTGGAGAAAAATTGATCGAATTTTCTTATTTTGACAGCATTACCTAAAAAGCTATACGTGAAAAGTCATAAAAGGAAAAATATGATTATGAATATGTATAGAAGGTTTGTAAGTAAAGTGCAGCTTTACAGATTCTATACCTCAACATATGTTTCTTAGCAGGACTGTAGTAAATTTATATTACTTCTTAATTCATAAAGACTTTTCAAACAACGTTTCCTTTTAGTACAGGGACAAAATCAAAATAGTGTAAAAGAAAAATTGATAGTAAAAGTACGGGAATCCGATTAATATGAAAACTGCGTTGCTATTGTCATATTTTGTCGAATTATTTATAATAAAGGATACTGTTTCAGTAATTAAGAAAACACTCCTATATTTTGGTAGTTGACATTTTTGACATGGTTTTAAAAATCACTTACTTCGCAAGTTGTTTACAGAAAGAAAATAGATGAAATATGTTTGGAATTTGAAACTGTAGGTGCAGCTCACTTAAAATATTTACATGAATAAAAAAGAAAGCCCAGATTTGCCACATACCATAGAAAAATTGCACCCACCTTCCCTTTCCTCAGTATCAAAAAAAAATTACTTATCTCTATAACATTTGGTTTCGGAAATCAAAAACGAAACATACCCCTCAAAATGTGATACTAAATGTGTTTTATTTTTTTATGACGCATTTATAGAAGCTCGAGAATTTGCTCTAGAAAATTACAGGTTATGTTAATTTTTATTCATATGGCCTTTTATCTAATATAACAAAAGCCTACACATGACATCTTATCGTCGTCGAATTAAAATTATATATTAAAATTTAAATCTTTGGTTGAAGCACGAAGCCATTCACAACTCGATTCACGACCTTCTAGTGAAAACTCATCTAAAAATTTTCAAACTTGGTAACAAAATTATTTTCAATCAGGTTTCAATTACATTCCATTAATTAACAGTATACAAAATTCCAAGCAAAAATTTTTATGCCTATTTAGCTGTAATAAAACAGCACTGAAAACTTGTAACAAATGGACTTCTACCACTTTTAGATATTTGTTAGCAATGGTGAGGTTGCCAACAAAGAAGACTTTTATGTCCTCTTTGACCATAAAAAAACTTTGTGAAAATCGATTACCAGCAAAAAAAGAAGAAAATAGAACGTCGGAATTTTCTGCTATTGCCACAGATATTTTTTCCATTTTCATCTTTCATCTAAAGGAAATAAATCCTCAGACAGCAGAGGTGTTATTTCTGTGAGTATACATAATCTGGCCAAGTTTTGAAATGAAAAAATATTTTTCAGTGTTGTTGAAACAAATATCTCTGCTATATGAGAAATTCTAATATCTTGAGATTTAATCTACCTCAGTTTTAGATTCTGAGCAATTAGGTTTTTTATCTACCAAAGGTATTTTAACTTTATTTCGAAGTTCAATTCAATTCAATTTTTATTGTACAAAGGCAGTACGTAATACGTATAATTCTTTACTGTATATTTTTAAATGAAAGAAAGCCAAGTGGTAAATATTAAAACTGATTAGAAGTAAGTGAATTTACGGAAAGTTATATATATACAGATTGAAAAAAAAAGATATGTAAATAACTGAAAGGTTGAGAAAGAAAGAAAAAGAACAAAGAAGAAGAAAGAGAGACCACTACTACAACACAATTAGCACTATAGCTATACGTCAGCAAGTGTTACGAAGTTGCAAACAAATAAGTTGGTTTTTTTCTTTGAAGAAATTGAATGGATCAAACCTATTTTTATTGCGTGTAAAATAAGTTCACTATCGAAAACATCTGGGACAGGTAAAAGCCACCTCTGTTCCTTAAATATTAGCGTCTGAGGAATACCATAAAAAACTTAGTGTCCAATACATGGGGAATTTAATTTTAAAGTTGATGAAGAGAAGCTAGATTTTTTTTTAACTTATTCAGTAAAATCTTGTGTTCAACACAAACAAACCCTCTACTAAAGAAGTAGAGAAGTTTTCACACGGAAGTGACCCTCAGAAAAACCAGCCTCAGATCTAAAACTAGATTACTAAACTGAAAGTCTAATTGATTAGACTAGTCGACGCTAGTCACTAGGATCATATGCTTGCGAGTGTCTGGGAAAAGGGGTTCAATTATAAGCTGCTTTCGCTGGACTGGAAACTGTGATGTCATAAAAAGTATGGGTCTGATTAAAGCTGATAAATTCAAATATCCTTCAATTAATTATATTTTTATTAATGATGCAATGTTACATATCAACATATGTAATTCAAATGTCGAAAATAATGTTTTTTTTCAATTTTTATCCAGACACAAGGAGCATTTGTCCTTGTCAAATAAAAATTCAAAATCTCATTTAAAAAATGATAACAAATTGCAAATCACGCGCGCCAACATGATAGCAGTTCCACAAAGCACGTTGTAAACTGACGATGGAAATATAAGAAAGATAAATTACACTTGTTGAAAGGGTGCCACACAAGACAGCACTGCTCTGCTGTAAAAGGATTTTCTTGTATTAAGTTGTACAATCTTTTCACATGGCTAAATCAACTTCGTTCATTCTACTTAGATGCCTTATTGCTTCGTCCTTTGAAGTTGCGTGAATTTCCTTCCATTACCGATTCCGCTTGTAGGCATAATCACACAGGCACTTTGTGCTATAACACCTTATCCGGGTTTCCGGGAAATTATGTAATTGTGAAAGGTATTCTACTAATAAGCTTAATTTTCTACATCGTTGTTAGGAATAATTATTCAAATCGTTCTTATAATGGAAACATTTAGTCTTTTGCCTATGCAGGGTAATTCACGAATCATTGGCCTAATTTTAATGGATAATTAAGGGACACATTATCGGGAGAACTGTACTTCAAGTTCAATATCTTCACGAACCTCATGTGCCTTAGTTTTTATACCCTAGCTGTAGGCCTGTAGGGTATTATAAGTTTAACCAAACGTTTGTAACTCATAAAAATATTCATGATACACAGAAATAAAATGTAGAAGAAAAGAAGAAGAAAAGAAATCGTTTAATAGGTGTACGACTGTCTGTCCGTTTGTCCGTCCACGAGTTATTTTGGGAACACCTAGAAGCTATAGAAATTTGAAATTTGGTACAAAGATACCTTATTAAAATTAAAAGATCAAGTTCGTAAATGGG
>QYTT01092556.1:17683-45662 GCA_006980735.1 Dasypogon diadema
TTTTTCCGTGAAGGCTGTCGCTCTCAAGTAGTCACTTATGTTCTTTGGATTCGTACTCATGCAACCCTCAAAACAGTTGAACCAGAAATTAAAATTTCACGCACCAACTGATATTTAGGTTATTTATTGCTGCTTCGATTGTGAAAGTAGTGAAAGTATTTTTCTCGTTAATAAATTTATATGTATGTACATATGTATTTACAAACAATACAATGAGAGGTGCTTAATATATCCAGAATCCAAATTAATCTAAAAATATTTGCGAAACGAAACAACTCTTTCTTTCTCTTATCCATAAATCAAATGAAGGCTCTTTTCATTTGTGCTTACTGTACTCGCACTATCAAACCTAGCGACCAATTTTCAAATTACAGTTAAGAAGAAGTCATGAATAAATCTACACTAATACAATAGGAATGTCGTGTCTGCCTGTACTCCCATTTATTTTACATTTTATTGAAAAGAGCGATAGAATATGCGATTCTAAGACGGAATATACAATATACCTATAAATTTGTATACCTACCATTTTATAGCTGTATTTTTTTGCGCAACGGAGTTATGAAAACTCAAAAATATGGCGCAATCTGTCCAGTGCAGGGTTAATTCTTCTTCTTCTCTTTTTCCTTCTTTAAACAAATTCAAGATAAGTAAAGAACGCTAATAACTTAAAATTAGTTTTATTTACATTTGTGTTTATTTTAATTACTATGGAGGGCAAAGTTTAAACACGAAAACTTTCAATAAGCGCCATACATTTTCTTGTAGAAGACTTAAATCACTAAGTAGGGTTATTAACTCCGTAAAATAACCCAGTCAATTTAATCCAGTTATGTATGACTGTACTCTGCACCTATTATCTCCTAGCGCTTATTGACATCACAAGTGTGGGCAAAACTGACATTGAGATAAATTTCAAGTTAATAACGGCATTTACTTATCTCAGGTTTGCTTAAAATGATAAAAACATAAGAAGAAGAATTAGCTCTGTGCTCCATGGATTCCAACCGTTTTTTTTTCAGCTCTCAAAGCTGTATCTTATTGGGCTCCTACACCCTAGAGTCAAGATTTAACTAACTGAAAATTTCTCACAACTTCACAAAATACCTTAATTAAATCATTTCACTACGCAACGAATGCGAAAAGGTATGAAAAACCATAACAGGCTGTCAATTTAAAACCTTTTTGTCCTCAACTGAAACAGAATCGCATGGAATAGTCGAAGGAGCTGTGCTCATTATTCACTCACTTTGACTACACCTAGACTTGTCTTCTTTTTTTATTGCAATCATCAAAGTTCTGTTGAATTATTTATTTCGTTATCACGTCTATGATCAGGAAATGTTACAAACACATCGAACTTTTACCATATGCATCGATGTATACCGCAGGGTTTCTATCACTTTTTTTATTTACTTTTATTTGTCTAGAAAAGCTTTCAGTTCTGAACACGTATATAATTGTGGGAAATGGTAAAAATTTATATTTTTAAGATTTTTTTTATTTTGTTTTAGAAAAATTAAATCATGCGATCAATAATTCCCGAGTTATCTGTTTCCCTTATTTATGACATGCAATTTATAAATTATTTACTTTACAGGAAGATGTATTAGCAGAGCCTCTAGCTGATGCAGACAAACTCATAGAAACGGAAGTAATTGACATAAAGCCCATCGGGGATATTATCATTAACGAGGAGACTAAACTTGCAAATGAAGTGGAAGAACCTCCACCCCGAAAGCGAAGAGGAAGAAAGCCAGCATCACAAAAAATTGAAAAGCCAAAATCACCGCCTCCTGAGCCGGCACGCACCAGAAGTAGAAATCTAAATAAAACTCCTCCCAACGATGTCGAATCAATCAAGAAGCCGGACACAAAAGAGCACAGAAAGTATGAGAAAATTAAGGACGAAATTAAAGAGGAACTTAAAGAGGAGGAACAAACGATTGACGAGGAACAGTGCCGTATCTGCCTATCGAAAGACAGCTTGACGAGCATTTTTCTTTTTGATAATGTTGCAACGATTGCAGATAAAATCATGACCATTTGCACTTCTATAAAAATCTTTGAAAAGGACTACCTACCCCAATTTATCTGCAATACTTGTCTTCAAAGCGTTAATGTTGCCTTTAATCTAAAAACTTTGTGCGAGACAACCGACAAACAACTCCGTAGCAAACTGAAAAGAAGTAAAAAGAAAATCCGTCGTCCTACAGAATTTGTATTAATCGATTGTAAGGAGTTCAGTGAGGAATCCGAAGAGGAAATAAAAGTTAAGGATGATGAGGAATTTCATATCTCGAACGAATCAGGTAATTCTGAACCAGATTCTGATTCTGATAGCAGCTATGGGATTAATAAAAAAAAGAAGAGGCGGTCGGTGCGGAGGCGAAGAAGTGCTGGTGTGAGGAGAAGAGGTCGTCTCCCGGGATCTACGAATGCAAAACGCCTACGAGAAAATAAAGACTATGAAGTTGTAGAACCAAACGGTGATGAAGATATAAAAGGTGATGAAAGTACCGAGGAGGAAATTGCTCCACCCAAGAAACGGCGACCAAGAAAATCGAAAACAGACGATGGCGAGACAACAACTGCGGAGAGCAGCAGAAAGAAGGAACATCCGTGCATTTACTGCAATCAGGTGTTTTTCTCTGCGAATTCACTTCGAGAACATAAGAAAAGTCATGCAGGTGAAAAACCTTTCACCTGCCACATTTGCAGTAAACCATTCAAACTTCTGGGAAGTTTTAATTCTCATCTAAAAAGACACAAAGAGGAGGACGATTTAATGTGTCATGAATGTGAAAAGCATTTCCCGAACAAGACAGAATTTCGTAAGCATAAAGTTGATGTTCATGGCGAAGCCGCAGCACCTTTTGTTTGCGATAAGTGTAAACGGGCATTCACTACAAAGCCTCGCCTTGACCGCCATCAAGAGAGCAAGTGCCCTGGTTTTGAAGTCTCCACAACTACAAAAAAAGCAAAACCTGAAATGGATGCAATAACTCTGGGCAGAGACCTATTTAAATGTGTTGCTCCGATGACAACCACTTACTGGAGCGACAGCTTTTCTGATTAGAATAACACATTTTCATAAGCTACTATACTTTTTTATATTCGTTGCATTAAATTATAAAAATTTATTTTGAATTATGTAAATACGAACGTTCTAGTTCAGATTAAGCGAGAGATGTACAAACTCGTATATTTTTAGGTACGAAATTTACGGGTCAGCCGATCGTTTAGAACTGATTTTTTTTTCTTTAGATTGCAAATTGCAAGATTTTCTAGAACTAAGATATATTTTTAGCCTTAATGTCAACAATAAATGATTTATTAAATTTTAGGATAGTATCTTTTACGCTTAAGTCATATTTAATACCCTGTGTCATTCTTGAATTCGCGTTTAGTGTACGCGTGGTTTAATAATAAGGGTGGGATGTGCTTTTTGCTCGTTGCTATAAAGGGACTTGAAATTTAAGCGAATGCATCTCACCTTAAAGGTAACATAATTTTATATATTTTCCCTTACCTTACCGGCTTTTTAGTAGTACAATTTACAAGGTTAATATCCTTCACAATTTGAACGCATTTGTCTACGTCGTTCTGGTACTCTTTCAGGGGAGCATTCCACCTTCGGATTGCCTGGACAAAGTAAGAACACATTCCAAATCGTGAGGCACATCTGAGGTGATGTAATTTCTGGCCTCTTGTGGAAGACAACGGTTGCAACCCGGTTTATAGATATTATGGAGCTAGTCGCCTTGTCTGAGTCCCTATGCAAGGTATTATTTTCATGGTCTTTGCAATGCCTAACTATACCAAAATTGCATCCAATGAGACTACGAATGTTGACTACGTTGTTTACCAAATCAAAGTTGTTATTCTGCAACCATATGTTGTTCTCTAAATTGCTTAAGTACGCTAAAACCTCTTGAACTGAAACAGATTTCAGGTGTGTTGAATCAAATAAAATCAATAGGTTACATATTTTACGCAAATCTCTTGAATTTTGGATTATTCCCGCACATTTATTATCTCCACTACAATGTATTGAGATTAACTTCATGAAATGAATGGATGAGTTTGGAATACAAGTGCTGGGAATCTTAAAAAAAAATTGAGCTTATAGATACTTAAAACGTGAAATGTGTATTTGTAGCAAAAATCAATAACACCAGAGAATAAAATCAGAAGAATCTTAGGATAGACCTTTCTTCCACTTTTCTTATTTTTTAAATCACTCTGTTGTTGATTGAGCGCAGTGACTGTTAAAAACATCTGTTACATTATCCTACAGAATTGATATGTTGCGAGCAGAGCATATAACTGTGTAGTTTGTGTTTTTGTTCTCCTTTAGCAAATGGATTCATTACCCGTTTGGATAACGATTTTTAGAGATGCACGTGAGAATATTTGATCCATACGGATTATTACGCAGGCATTCTTTCATCTATACCTCCGTATTTTTATTTCAATTCGAATGAAAATATTTCTCTCCGAGTGTATTTTAATCACATAGACACCAGCAAGTAATGTGATGGAAAATCAGACTTTTAAAATAAATAATATACCTGGACCTTTTTTTTACGCGATGAATGTGTACCACGTAATGACAAAACAAAAACAAACTAAAAAAAGGTTCATGTGTACATTATACTTCGCGAATAATCTGTTTTATTAGAAAAGGTACAAACATTTTTACACCATTGCCTTCCTGAAGATTCAAACTTTCAAACGGTATCTTAATTTCTATCGTAGGCCTTATACTTTTCACGCCTAGGTGAGTTGAATGAAAAAATCAAAGGAATACGGGGATCTACTCCATTTTCAAACTCATATTTACAATTTTTTTTAAAGTGACACATACAAAATTTCAGCCTCTTAGCTTAATTTTCTTGAGTTTTCGTGAAGAACGGACGGACGGACAGACATGCTTAAATCGATTTGCTTTCACATTCTGAGCATACGTATATAATTATTTTTGTACTATCATTAATTCTTCTATGCGTTATAAATGTTGACTCAAAACTAATATACCCTATAGGGTATAAGTTCAAAATTGCGATAAAGTAAAAAGCTCAAGCAACCCTTCCATCAACATCTCCGGCGATCCATGATTCATCACTTCCAGGTCCTGTAGGAGGAACCACACTATAAAGCTCACATTGCTTCCTCCAGCGGACATGCAATAGTGAAAAAGAAATGAATTGTCTTACGAAAGGGAATGGATTCTCACCTTCCATGAGATGCATTCCACCTGCCTGATGGTATACTTCCATTTTCCGCTGGAAGTTTTTTTTTTACACTACTACAAGCAAAATTATTTCAGAGTCCACCACAGATTTGTTGAAGAAAAATAACATAATACCGTCTAAACAGATGTTCCAAATAACCATTGAATCACTAAAACGGTTTGGATCAACAAATACTAAAAACCCAATTTTAATAAAAAAAAAACAAATTCCAATTACTTATCCTCAATCTCAACAAGTCGGGGGGGAATTGTTTAATTTAATTGAAACTTTGAGGGACTCGCCAGTCGACTCTGCTAAGGATAATCCACAGTCAATGCATGCACAACGAACAGTAATCGGGTGTATGCCCTGTTTTTGTATTCAATAAATTTCGAAATAACGTCCTTTTTACAATTTAAGTGCAATTTTTTTTTGTTGAAATTGCAAATCACTTTTAAGAAATCGAAACTCCTATAATCATGTTATGAATATCAAGTCAATTTATGTTCCGTGGGCGGACAGAGTTCTCAAGAAGCTTGAAATCTGCCTCACCAGTTTTATCTTTGCATAGGAATTTCTAGATTTAATTTTAATTTCAAATGACAGATGAATCTGCTTTGGAAATTTCACCAAACTCGGCACCTAAATGATATTTATTATAAAATGTAATGAAGAAAGAAATATTGGACTATTTTATTTAAAGCTATTTTTCAGGTTTTATTTCTTGGCACTCCTTAATCTTAACCGCCATTTGTCAGAAGGGATTAAGAAGGTCCTCGTCAATCATTAGAACCGTTCGAAACTTTCTGGCTCTTGTAAATGATGATTGCAAATTAATTGTCCTATTTTGTCTGGCTTTTGTGCATACTGTTTCTAAAACAACTAGAAAGTTGTACGTCATTATGGGAAACCAATTACCATATTCCCTGTTGTCGTTCAATTTAGATAGTGCTTCGTTGCCATTTATCTTTCGGGTGTTTTAGTTAAGCCTTTCAATAGAATCCGAAACGTTAGTTATTACTAGAGTATTATGTACATGTATGTACATGAGCATGACATGAACTGTGTTATTTTTGGCTAAACACTACTATGAAGTTACGTATAAAGAAGGTAGTGGGAAGTTTGTGATCCAAAGGAAATACGCTTGATCAAATGGAAAAGCATATCTGGCAGTTTGTGGGATTAATTATCTTCAAACCTGTGTGCTTTGTACTTTGTATTGTTGCAACCGAGGTTAAAGTGATATATTTGGTCCACTCCTACAGGTATTGATGTTCAACTTGTCCGACTAAAATTATTAATACTTTTGCTGGTCTCCTTGATGGTCGTTCTCAGTTTTATTTCCACCCGCATGGCTTCCAATAAATGGCAAAAGAATTAAGAACAAGGGCCAATCTAGGTGAGACGTAGAAACATGACAGTATCTTTCAGACGCTTCCACGCTTTGCCCTAATAAGAAGCTGGCGGAAGCCCAAAAGGACCTTCACTCGCCAAAAGATCTCGCCCTAATAAGAGGCGGTAATCTAAGGTGGAACTCCTGTCGAAGTTGCTTCCAAAAGCTGTCAAGACAGACTAAGCTGACCTAAGTGTTTGCCCAAGCCCAGAAACATCGCGGCCGGCATGCTTGTCAGCTAGCACTTGCGGTAAGGGTGGGGTGTTTCCAAAAAAAAAGAAACGCCGCCAGCTTCGAGGTCCATAAAAAAGGAGAGTCAAGGATCACAAGGAATATTGTAAGAAAATAACTCTAAAATACTCCACAGACGCTCTAAGAGCTTCTCAAAGAAGAAATCAAAGACAATCTGGATCAGTTGGGGCGAAGCGTTGTACTATGGTGCTATTTCTTAATATATACCCTCCGAAGTCTACGGTAGCCATTTGTCACCTGCCACCCAATAAAATAAAATAACAATAGAGATGACCTGCGTGCATTTGTTGAAAGTATTCTCATATTAAAAATGTGGTAACCTTATCCCATCAAATGCATGGGTATTTGAAATTTTTTAGTTGTCTTCGTTTTAAACATAAATTTTTCCTTTAAACGCCACAAAATGGCAGGAAGTTTGAATAAATTCAGAGTTTTATGTTTCTTTTAGCTCTTTTGTAAATACTCTGTATGATGGTTTTCCCATAAATCTCTTTGAGAAGCGAATCCTAGAGATTAACAAATGTACATATATAGTCAAATGGAAAAGCTAAGCCGACATTTTCTAATGGGAGCCTTTCACAATATGATGAATGTATTTTTGCTGTTCGTAACCCACACTAAGTTAGGACATTCATGTCTCATCGAGATGAAATATTGAGACTTTCAAAACCAGATAAAAATTCTTAAACAACATTCTATTCTACAATGCAAATGCGGGTAAGCTTACAGTTTGGGACACGTGCCTGTCCTTTTGAAGGAACTAAAGGAGGAGAAGATATGGAATTCAAGTAGCAACAATTTAAAGGCTTCAAATCAAATTTAAACTTGGACATTTTCTTTAAGGGAATTCCTGCGAATTCATATGCATCACATGCTGAACAAGGTCAATTCGGAAAATAAATTTCTTCTGAGAAATTTACACTTTCCCCAATTCTATTAGTCCCCTCAAAGACTGGCTTCGTAGAAATAAGTAAAGGAAACTTTCTTCGTTCGCTCACATTCTACATACACACGATTTGTAGTTCGTTGCCACTTTACTTGTGGGAGAATAAGTCGATTTTGATAACATCCTTTTCAATTGAATTCCTCATGGTATCCGTTTGTCCTTGAAGGTTCATTGAATTCTCCCTAGTTGTTATTTCATTATCTAATATTTACGAACAATTTCATTCATTCTTGTTATTCCAGAACTAAAATTAAATGAAGGATATTATTGTCCCTTATGAAAAAGATTTGATTAAAGAGGAAGGTTTTCTCTGTGGGGGGGCCCATCATATCATGGAGTTTATGCCTTGAGTTTATTTTGTTCCGCATTTAAAAGATTAAAAATGTCGTTAGCTACGTACATTGAATAATAGTAAAATTTTCAATTAAATTTATTTATGGAGAAGGACCCAATAAGAAAACAGTCTTTACTCTTTTTCATGCAAATGAGATGAACTAAAAAGAAAACAATGCAAATGGATTAATAAAAAAAAATAAAGAAAAAGGCCAGAAATACTAATAGTAAACAATAATAAAATTAAATATTAAATATTTAACACAAAAATCCATCCACAACTATTTTGAATGTAAGTAAGCTCGGTTTAGAGAGGTATCCAATAATTTATTTATATAGTAAAAAATAACGCACTTTTTTAGAGACATAGATGCCAATAGGGCATCCAACTGTAAAAAGACTAAGATATAAATGTGGGTTAAATCTATGCAAACCGAAAGCAAATCTTATGCAATCATTAAATGTAACATCCACTTTCCATTGTCCAACGCGGACAATGCAGTTCGTCCTGCCCCTGCACAAATATGCGAATTACATTTACAGTTTTTTCTGGGAAATATTCCCTCAGATGGGCTTTACAAAATAGTTTTTGCCCCCATATAATTTGTACTTGCTTTTGAAAGCAATCCAATAAAGGGCAAAATTTTTGGATGCCTCAGTGACTAGTGGACTAGGCCAAGGCCATGCCGATGAGATCGGTGCCTTACCGTCAGATCGAAACACTCCAAAAGCAAACAAAAAATTAAATGCTAGCAATTTGGTAGCTATTCCATCTTCAAACATTTTTTCTAAATTTTTTGTTTCAGTGGAATTAAAAAGATTTTTTTTGCCATATTTCTGGTCTTGTCATTGTCTTTTTCGACTGAGTCTCCCATAGGATCAACACAGGTTGTAAATATTCCTCGAGTACAATGGCCTCTTCACTTCATTGTAGCAAGGCAGGGAAGAGGGAATATCGAATCCAGGACCAGAGATTTGAAGGAAGTGAAGCTCTGCATAAGGCCCTCTTTACTTCTTCCAAATGGACCATCCTTTCCGCAGTATTTAGGCTTAATATCGTTGCCATGCCATCATGCCCGGTCCAATATCCCTCCAAGACATAGCACCCATGAAAGTGTATCTCCATTAAAATACTGTTGGTTTCCTCCAAAGTCTTCACCATTATCCCTGGGCTATCTCGAACAAGGCCAACTTTGCAGACCCAATCTGGTATTATGACTATGGGACTGCTGAAATAGCCTCCTTATTCGAATTCTATAATATGTTAAGCCCTAAATTCGAAAAACTATTATATGAGACAAGGGTTGAAAGGAAAGTATAGTTACAATTTAATTAAAGCCAAACAGTTCCCAAATAAATATTCACACCGTGCTGTAAATGAAATGTGCACACGTTGATTTTGCCCTATACATCCTTGGTCAAAATCTATTGAAGTAATTGTCGGTAGATACTTATGTTTGGCAGAGGCCGAAATTTTTGTGGTTCTTTCTAATAAAAATGTTTCCATTTACCATAAAGCATATGACAATTTCCTGTTGCAATTCAATGGCTTTTCGAAGTAATTTAATTTTTGTAGGTGACAAGCTTTCAAATCAATTTACGTTATTGGAATTGCTACATGAAAATCGCAATCAGTAGATGTCAGATTCAGTGGTCTATTGATAGGAATTTTTGCGTTTGCTCTAGCAATTAAATATTGACAATCATAGCGCCTTTAGGCAAATGAGAGATCCATTCCAAATTTATAGAGATTTAGGTTTTTATTTCGCAGATTTTCAATTAAATAAATTGCAAACACTTTACACTTTATTCATTTGCTTTTAAATAAAAGTACGAACTTTATATAATGGAGAAACAAAACAAATCTTTTAAGCAAACATTTTTCAATTTTAACTAACCAAAATTAGTGAAATCGTTCGATGCCAGAGTTTTCTAGAAAAAACGCCCAAATCATTTCTTTTAGAATAAATATATTTCATTTTAAATAACTGAAATTAAACTGGTATGAAAAAGTCAATTGCTTGGATAATTCAGCGATAGAAGTACTTGAACGGCAATAGAAAAAGTTGATTCCAGCTCCAACAAAAGCGAAGTTTTTTCGTATTAAATTAGAATCGTTAAAAAAATGTTTCAAATTAAGATCATCTGAAATTTTTTAAAACCATACTAGAAAATATTGTCCATAATAATAGCAATAGAAAGGACCAAACTCTTGGTGGGTCTTTAATTTTTAAAATCCAGAAAATAACTTTCTGTTATGGGTTAGCATGTTTGTAGCAAATGGAGTAGGCAATGTCATCTGATGGGATCAGGCAGCCATTGCATTAAAATAGCCGTCAATTTTTTAAACTGAACCAAGCCTGTGAAGAGACGAGTCATTTTTGTTCAGAGTCCTGCTCACTGACCTCTAATAAATGGACTGATCAATTTGCTATTTCATCGGAAACGAGAACGGTGCCTTATGGGTAAACCTAAATTTACAGTGCAATGAAAAATGTTTATCGGGAAAGAGGCAGCAATATAAAAGTGGTGCCATTCAACTTAATGCAGGTT
This sequence comes from Dasypogon diadema, assembly GCA_006980735.1. Taxonomy (NCBI): domain Eukaryota; kingdom Metazoa; phylum Arthropoda; class Insecta; order Diptera; family Asilidae; genus Dasypogon; species Dasypogon diadema. The sequence continues at coordinate 28,398 of QYTT01092556.1, forward strand.
GAGTAACATGGTCGGTCCATTTTTATATGTCGACGGGTAATAAGAATCGGCCGAGCGTCCACAAAGATCACATCGACGGAGGAGTCTGATCCAGCAGTAGCGCACACAGAGACAACAAAAATCAGCCGAACACCGTCAGTTGTGTGAGCCGCAGTATTAGAGGGCACAGAAATTATAAGGGCCGGCCGCATATTGCCGCCATGATCGATGTATGCGGGGCGAAAGGTTTAACAACTCCTTTGACGGGGACATCTTGCGACAGGGCTGAACAAACCCACCTAAAGCGCATCAGTGGGCAGGTCAATCACATTGATCTCAGAAATCAAGGACATAACGTCAGAACCGCCACGCCGAGAAAGATTTTTAACATCCAAGGCTATGGAACTGATGACCCGCATAGTAAGCGAACATGGCGACAGTCCATTACCCAATCTTAACCCTGACATATCCAACACTCCTTTTGATGTCCTTCACTATCGGCAACACGGCAGATGCGATTTTAGGAATGGAGATCCACTTAGCTGGGAATGCCGATGTTGTCAGACAATAATTGTAAACACGTGTAATCGGAGATATAATATATGACGCTATGAGTTCTAAGATGCCCACATATGAATTCGCAAATCCCAGATTTAAACAGAAAATCACAGTAAATTTGATTGCGTAAATTCATTTCAGTTATTTTGTTATGTATGGAGTAATTAGAGGAGAAAAACGTTCATGAATATCATAAATCATCTTAAATCCAAAAAAAGAATTAAATACTTTCTCCAATACATCTTTGATAATATCCTTCCACGCGTTTCTCAATCTGGTTACTCAGTTATTTCAAGAGCTCATTATATTTGAAAAACATTAATGGTTCAAAATATTTTATGGAGAGCATATATCCTCGATAATAGCACAAAATATACGTCTACTAAATAGAATTCCTCAGAAATATAACCCTCTGGTAGAATTCCCCTGCCTACATACTTCTTCAGATGAAAGTAGGCAAGAAATAACCGGAAAAAGAATTTAAAATTTATGAAACATCTCAGATTTGCATATATATATATGTATAGAATTCAGGGAAGATAAAATAACTTCAATGTCGATTCAATCGGAAATTCAGTCTGCGTTGTACAAATCAGAAGCGTGTAATGTAAAAACCCCTCCAGGTAAATTAAATATTGACGTGTCACAAATTGTAGAAAACAACTCGCTTTTATTTGAAATTAACTTCAGAGCTTCTAAGCCGTCAATGCCTAGAAGGCATTTATTTCCATTTCCCCCTTACACTGCTGTGGCAAAAAAATTTAATATTCAAACTGTGTCGTCTTAAAACAACAATCATCCATTTTTATCCAGGATTTGTGGTGCTGTACGGAGAATTAAGAAAAAGTAAGAAATTTTCTAAATATTCAGCATGACATTATTTATTAAATGCGATCTGTAGCTTCCCTCGTCTTTTTTAGATAATTGTGCGATAGCATATCCGGTGACACACGAATTTGAAAAGCTTTTTACCCCACTCGGGTTGCACTGAGGCATAGAAGTGCAGGCGAAAAGGGTGGAAATAAGCGTTAAAATATAAAAAAATAAAAGAATTTGTAAAAAGGAAATTAGTCTATAAATAAACAGAATCAATAATATGAGGATGAGAATGTATTTCTTTCTTTCTCGGAATAAACGTTGATCAAGACAGCCCATAGAATCGCTGTGTTGAAACACACCTTTCCACATCGCGCTGTATAAAAACCAAAAAAGTTATATATATTAAAAGACATTAATGCCTAATAAAAACGACACAAAAGCTAATACTAAGATAAAAACGGACAAAATAAATTCTTAAAAAAGAAGTACAAAAGATGCCACAATATATATACAAAAGAACTATAGAAGTAATTATAAGTGATGCCAACAGTACAAGTAATCCAATGAATTCTAACACAAACAAAATCTATTTCAAAAAATATTAGATACAAAAAAAAATATACAAAAAAGTTCAATTTCCACAAAGAATTTTGAATGGAAGACATTTAATGTGAAAAGCAAAAAGTACTCCAGCCAGATGGAAATTACGACAAAAACTCCAAAAATTTTTTGAATTTAAAAATGCCAAAATTAAAGATGACCTAAAACGAACGATGTATTTTTAAACAGGAAACCACCCTCTTGATTTGCGTATGTGACCTCCTTCTTTGACAGGTATTTGAGCCGCAAGCTATTCCGCAATGTGGTCCATATTGGTTCATGCGTGGTCATCATGGTCAGTGCTGTAATGCCCATTCCTCTATCTTGAAACAATAAATCTGAATCGTGGACTTGAGCAGCGTCAGCACGAAGCTTACCAAGCAGTTCAGCCCATTAATGGTTCTTGGCCTCAAAAGAAATGGTATCAACATTTTAAATGTTACATCAGAGTTTCTGTAATTGGATAGAGAATTTAGATTACTCTGCTCGCGCAATCACGTCCGAATCTATCGCGAGGTGAGCACACCATCCAAATTGGCAATCCGGACTTTCTGCCATCCGATCTGTCTTCCATCCTAGCACCAGGCTCAATGGTGAAATTATAATAGTTAACAGCATTTCAGGTACAGATCGAAACAAGCTTAGGGACCGATTTGCAGGACCTGTTGATCAGATCAAAAGCATCCGGCGTACTATCGGTGCTGCTAAGGCTAAAAATGGATCAGGTCCTCTTGATCCGGCCATAAGGCTGTTGAGCACTCATTCGGGAGGTGTGTCCGCTACTGCCCTTTCGGCTTCCACTCATGGAACTATTCGTAAACAACTTCGGAGCGGTCGCATTAACTCGCCTCTGGGTCTCCTTTTCGATGCCCGGGATTTGCTGAGGCGCCTATAAATGGGACTGTTGGTTGTCCCGAAAAAAACCTTCACATTTCATTAGTCCCAGAGGAGGATTTATAGATTTTGCAGAGTCAAATTTAAAAAACTAGGAATGCTTTCCCTTTAATATCAGAACGTACGGGGTTTAAGAACTAAACCGAAAATTATCTTACAATCTTAATTTTCATGCTGTTTTGACGTCATTGCTTTGACACAGAATTAAAGTTTTTGTAGAGATAGATACGTTGACGTTGCACGAGGTGGTGGAGTGCTAATAACGTACAAAGCCCACTTAAATTGCATAGTCTTAGTGCTTTCCACTTTTTAAACTGAACTTACTGTAGAGTTTGTTGCTCTTAGGATCTCTTTTTCACTTATATCTGTTTTGTTACTATATTCCACCTATTGAGCTCAACTGTTTTGATGACAATGGTCAAAGTCTTTTCGACATCTTAATACATATCTTTGATATGGTGTAGATGACATTATGGATTTTAATTTATTCAATGTTCAATGGGTATATAATGTTAACGACGACTACCTTCCCAATGGCAATCTTTCAACTTCCATTCCTTGAGATCGCACCATGTGAACAATGTCGGGAACATTTTGGATAGGCAGTTGAATCTTATTTTCTCCTAAGACTCAGAATTGCTGGATTGTTTGATAAAGTACTACTTTTACACATTATTTGACTGAATCTTGAAGTTCTCATTCTATTTTAAAAATTGAAATAAATTAAATTTTGTTTTCTGTTTTTCTTTTCAGACAACATCTGTTTGAGTATTTTCAAAAAAATAGTTTTTTCCCTAAGATGGAAACGGAACTAATTAAAATATGCACAAGGAAGTATTAAGACGAAAAGTTATTAAATGGTTAGCAAGCTTACGAAATTCATCGCAAGTCTCCTCAACAATGACTAATAATGTTCAAGCCGACACAAGCTCAATTGAAATGTACAACGAAATTTACTACACCGAGGGAATATCTGAAAAATCAAATTTGTTCCCTAAGAACGCTACAAAATATTTAGAATCAAAGAATATCAGTATTGCTGAACTGAATATCACAAGTGATAATTTGAACGATTTTGTTCATAAGCTACTGATTCAACTCAGTACAACACAAAATTTTAGTAAAAATGATTGCAACGATTATTGTACAGGAACTGTGAGAAACATCCTGTTAGGATATAAAGAAATTCATGGATACATGTCATTACTGGTATGTATATAAAAATATTTTTATTTTATTATTCAATACCTAACGTGCTATTGTTATACAAATATTACAATCACTTTCTACATTTCCTTTACAGATTTGTGTATTTGGAACTATAGCAAATATTCTAAATATAATTGTTTTGACAAGGAAGGATATGTCCAAAACACCAATCAACAAAATATTGAAATGGTTAGCAGTAACGGATATGTTTGTAATGATAGAGTATATTCCCTTCACAACTTATATGTATATCATTTCCCAAGGTATGTGTTTTGTTTAACTTTTTCTACTAATTATAATGGACCCCAAAAATGTTTATTTAATAGGAGAACATCACTACAGATATATTTGGGCAGTATACCTGTTATTTCACATGCATTTTACACAAATCCTTCATACCATTTCGATTTCCTTGACAGTTACACTGGCTGTTTGGCGTTTCGTCGCAATTAGGTAAGAATTTAAAATTTTAACATTTTTTATCAGTTAACGTCAATTATGCACTACTATCAATCTCTAGTGCGAGATTTACATTACCCTGTCCGTCAAACAGTATTAAATCGAAATCAATTTAATAGTTCGGAATATTCTAGTAGTATGGGAATTGCATTTTTAAACAGAAAATCTCCAAGTAGTACATCTTCCTTTCTGAATCTTTGCCAGTTAAAAAACATAATTTTTCAGTAGAAAATTGGAATATAGATGTGCATGTCAATTAGTTATTGTGTGCATGAATGCTGTATTGACGTGACAATCCATTAGTAGGTTATGTAAAGTGTAATGTATATACGATCTTCTTGTAAAGCTCTGAAGCCGTACATCGTCATTGAAAGCTTTATAGAAAAGGAAAAAAACACACCTACTAAAGAGTAACGAAATTTATTTTATGAAGTATTACTTGTGAACTGATGAATTCATTGCTTCTCCTCCAATGTCGAATTAAAGACGGATACATTACTTTCATTAGAAATCATTATTAACATTAATCATATCATAATATGACTCTGTTAACTTTCATTGATGTATTAATTTATAAAATGACTTTTACCGAAAAAATTTATCAGAGCAAGATGTTGAAATTATATTTCGCAAATCGAATTTCTCAATTCCAAGAATCGATACTGAGAAAACAATACTACATGAAAAATGTTGAAATAATCAAATACTGAGGATTTCATTAAAGTCCTTCTTCTTCTTTCGGATTATGCACTGCACAGCTTACCTATCAGACTAATAACACTTACAAAACTTGCTCAATTCTAGTTCGCTTTAAATTCATTAAGACCTACATAATAAAAATGAAAATAACAAAAACAAACAGGTTACTTATCTTTCCTGCAGGAAAGTTAATTTTCAAATCATCATTTTGTACTTTAGAATTTCACAGTTTTCATTCTATTGGCGCTACACTCTCAATACTGCTTTACCGAGAAAGAATACGGTTTATCTAAGACTTAGTAATACCAATCTTTACGTACAGATGAATTTTTTCTATATTTTCTTTTTATCAGAGTTCTTGGACTCTTTATAATAACGATTGTGGTATCCATAAGGTGTTTTGGCCTCACAAATTACCCATGCCCAGCCTAAAAAAAGAACCTGCGAATATTAGCTCTGGAAAAAGAAATCTCTTATGTGCAAGCAAGTACAAGAATTTAGAAATTTATTTTTCTAAATACCAAATAAGCCGAACCAGCTTAGTTTTATGTATGGTATAAAATTTCTTCTTTGGAGTGCCTTTTTTTAAAAAATCAGTACAAATAATTTCTGCAACAAAAAATACTGTATTTTGTTTACCAGTACAATTTGAACAGAGAAAACGTTTTAAACACCAACTAGCGTCCATTAGCATACAATTTAGGATACTAAAACCCCACCTTTTTCCTAAAATCCCCACAGCAAAGTAAAATATAACTCAAGAGAAACCTTGACTTGTTTGTAATAGATGACTAAGCTCATTACTCGGTTATTCACTAACCATCTTCTATTGAATAAGAACCTTTTGTTTGCATGAAGATGGTGTGCTTTGTGAACTGCAGAGTGTGCTTTTAGGGTATATCATGCGAAAGATGAGATTTTAAAGCCCCAGACGCTATAGAAACATTTGAAACTGTAAATCCTAAATAGAGTGACAACGGGATTATCTAGAATAAAGCGACGAAATTCCATTACATAAATTCTAATTACTGTGAGGCCAGCTACAGTTTCGGCGAACGAAATACTATATATAGAACGGCGACAGTAAAATTATGCTCCCACTCCGTAAAATTTACAGCATCTACTTCTTGCTTAAGTGTTCACTTTAATCAAATTACACTGATTAAACGTACCAAACATGTTCATTAAAATTTATTTCTCCCAACCAGCTTTCATAATCTTTATGGGGCTACACGTTAAATTGGGTGGCTGTCCGAAAATTTCAAATAATGCTTACTGGCTTGGCACTCGCAGTAATACGACATATGGATTTGCGTTGTTATATCCCATGGATACTGCTCGAGATAACGTTTATTTGCATATTAATTACAGCACATATCCTGTGTAAACAAAACGTTATATTGGTCTAGTCACGAGGCTAACCTTAATTATCATCTCGGCATCATGTACGAATGGTCAAAAGCAGGACAGTATAGCTATGATGGCTATAATAAATCAAATTTATCAAGAGAGCAGCATTTTCTTGATAACTTCCTTGTGGGACATGGAATTTCAGACTTAAAATAATGGAATCTGTTTTGCTTTATAATAATTTACTACTATGTAAAAAAGAGGCTACCATTGTAATGAGAAAAAAGAGGTATTTATTATATCAAACAACATATGATAATGCCATAATTGTCTGACAGTGGGAAAATTTGTAAAAACTTCTGTCTTCATGTTGGGTGCTTTTATATTCTTTTATTTAAATTTATTTCAGGCTCAATATTATTCTCTGTAATTTTTAATAAATAACTATAAAAATTCCTATCGTTGTGGATAAAGCAAAATTCCTACGAAAGTTTTCTAATTTTTCTTGAATATTCTGGGCTATATTTATATCTTTTTCATTGACTTAATAAAAGATAAAGAACTAATCTTTTGCTCATACTAAACATGATAATGTTTACGAGTCTACTGCCATATCGTAGAGAACACTAGTTGTTTTTAAACGAGTGCTTACATACCCTCCTATTCCTCTTCATTTAGGAGCTACGATGTTTACCCTTTTTTCACTTAAATACACAAATTTCTCGGAAAAAGCTGTAATTTACATAATTTGGAATCTCCATGTGTATCCCTTTAATTTGATATAAGGTGTTCAATCATCTCTCTTCGTTTTTGAGATAATCTGTCCCGAAGCCGGCCCTATTCTTCATCCCTTTCAAGTCGGAAAAGCAAAGAAACTTTCCGGTCCATTAAAAAGAGGTGGAATTGTGAAGGATTAATGTGAAATAAAAATTACGTAGCTTATTAAAATAATTATTATTAAATAGAACTACTTTCAAAATAGTTAAAATTACTATAATAACTATATATGCTCTGCATATTAAGCGAACACGAAGTACTCACGCCGGTGGCCGAGCGGGCTGAGGAGCACCGTCTGCAGATTTTCTCCCCTGCTGGCGTGAGACCAAATCCAGCACAAAACACGGCATTTTATCTGGGTACCAGTGGTTGAGGCAATCTACCGATAAGAACTGTACTTGCGAAGCCACTGCAACATGCACATGCAGTAAAAATTATGTGGCTTACTTGCAACATTTGTCAGGTTAAAATTTTCCAATCTCCTCTTCCACTTAAACTTGCTCACCTTGTATTACTTAGAAAGGAAAATAAGTCTTTATTATAAGGTAATGGAACAAATTGGGGAAATTCAATTTTAATACTAAGCAGGAAAACTGTTTAGTTCCTCCAATTCCTTTGCGCCTCTATTGATTCAGTATTTCGAGAGTGTTGGCAATTAAATTTACATTTCCTGGAATAGTAGCCAACTCGTCATCAAACGCAGATGTTACCTACAAGCGGCTTTCCGAACTATCGAAAATCTTATCAGACCCAACATATAATCGTGATAATCCATCTGCATTTCCATGTTGTGCCGTTGCCGTTCCCACTACCAATGAATTTTAACAAAGCTGCAAAGGGATATCATTGAAAATTCATGAAATACTCTTTGGTATATGATTCTTTCATTGATTCATTGAAGAAAATTTAAGGATAAAATTAAGGTTATTCCGATAAACTTCCGAGAGTTTTCACTTAGAATTAAGAAGCAAATGAACGACAAAATGCAAATTTCTCTGATACAATACCTTTTCATTATCCTGCTGTTAACAATCTCTCTTGTCTTACCCTTTCCATTACGATGTCATAGATGCTAGCGATTTCTATTATTCTTCGATGATATCATTTGTTACCGTGTTTATTAATGACACCGATTTTCTCCTTGGTATTTATATCATTTCAGATTTTATTGCCCATTTCCTATTTGGTTAGGGTCTTGAGAATACCAGTAAATATTTTAATCCGCGATATATATCTATATCTATCTATTTGCTTTACTCCTCTCTTTTGTGCAGTGAAAAAGTAATTATGTAGTCGGAATCATTAGGAATCCTATCAACCTCTAGCACTTATTAATATTTCCCTTATCGGACATTTTTATATACTTACTACCTTCCCCTTTCTCAGCCAGTTAAGCATTCTCTTTCAATAATGAGGTCGCATTTGAGGACAAAAATAATTTTCAAACTGAAACCGAGATCTTACTGCCATCAAAAGTAGTTGAAAATGGCAATTTAGGAATCCAACATTTTTTCTCACTATTTTGTATATTCAATCCCTAATAAATTTTTCTCTTCCAAAATAACAAAGTATCTGGCAATAAACAAGAGGATTTCAGTGACGTAGATTTATTTGTTCGTAACATCATTTCAGGTGCTTTCCCAAGCATCTTTATTACTTATTGCATAAAATGAAATAAATTTTTACAATTTCAGGTATCCCCATGGGAAGTTGTCTACCTATTTGCTATCGCACTGTGGGGAAACCATCTTGTTGTCCTTCATCATTTCTCCAATTCTGTGCTTCCCGACGTACTTTGTCTTCAGAGTGAAAGAAAAAGATTTCTACGGACAAACAATATATCACGTTGACGCTAAAGCGGACACCGTTTTGTACAGGTATGTTTGTGACAAAAATTTTTTTAATTTCAGACCATTTGAAATTTAATCGAAAATCTCTTTTTTATATCTCAAATAAAAGTTTGTTCAGTAAATAATTTCTGTGGTCCCTCCAGAAAGCTAAAATCATTGACATTGAAATCAAAATAATTCATTTCCTGGAAATGAAGGATCCACTTTCAATCAGCTTATTTTATTCACTTCAGTGCACTTGGCTGCTCACTTTGAAAGTGGTTTATATACGTAATATCAAAATTCATATTTAAAACGGAATTAATTAAAAACTTGAAATTCTAAAAGAAAGTCTAAAATGTTCAGGTACTAATTTCAAATCGATTTTAAGTGCGCAATACCTGGAAGCAGGAAGAACTTTTGAATTTTAAGGAGATACAACGCAATAAAGGAACATACGCAATTCTTAGCAAAATTTCGACACCATTGGGAAAAGTTTATGTATTTCCCGTGCGTTCATTCAAATCGACATTAAGAGCTATTTCTCAATCAGGATGAGTAAGTGAAAAGTACTTCTTCGAATATAATTCTGTGTTCAATTTGCGACTATTCTTGCAAGGCATCATTTTAGCTTGGGAATATTTGTGTTAGCTTTCACGGAGGCAGAGATTTCTTTTTTTCTGTCTTTAAATTCAAGTAACATTTTCCTCGGATCACGTTAAATATACATAATACTAAATAGGACAGTTCATAGATTAACACGATAAGTGCGACATTAGTCCCCGTGGACTGACATTTAAAAGCTCTCTCAGTACTACTGCATTTTAACACGTAATTCTCCCACGAAAGCTTTTATGCTACTTGCGGCACTCAACGTGTTAAATAATCACTTATCCTTTGACATAAATAATGGGATACCCGGGTAGCCAAAGATACTCTTTCACCTGATTTTCTCCTATTCTAAAAATCGTAGAGACTTAAAAATCCTGAAGTGCTTCCACTGTGGTGTTTTCAATTCACATGTTAAATTGCACCACAAATCGTAAAGAAATCAGGATTCACATCCCTTTTAAACTTGTTGCTTAATAGTGTGTTGGATCCCGTTCCTTGAACCTTTGGGATTAGAGTCGTTATTCATTTTACAAGCACAATCACTAGACCAATTAGACCAATAGGTCCGCTAAGGTGCAATTGAACATCAACGTAAAGATTAGTGAATGCATCCTCAATAAACTTTGGAAGATCATTAAGACCAACAAAATCAATTTCAACGCAAACAAATCAAAATCAAATACACCTATTTCAAAAATCAGCCTCAAATATTTCAAATATATGACAACTTTTTCGATTTCAAATATGTACAACAAAATAAATTTTAATAACCACCAGTTTTACATGTTAAAATGGTCGTTATTGAAGTTTATCTGGTTGTATTTGAACTTGAAGAAGTTGTCATATATTTGAAATAATTGACGCTGATATTGACTTAGTTGGCCTTGCTTTCAAAAGCAAAAACGTGGATTGGATTTTGAGCAAACTGCACCCGGCCAGGTCTAAATTGACTGAATCCGGGGAGGCCACGTAATCCGCCACCACCGCGGAAGATTCTATCTTTTCGGGAGGTTGGTTGGCACCGCAAGATAACTAACCACACTCTCCCTGACGGTGCTGCACCTGAAGACAGCTTTACTGTGCCTAGTGCTAGGCTTAGTGGATCCCCAGTGTAAACAGAACCACACCATCCTCATCCTTGCAATGGTAAACCTCTCACAACTCCGGTTACAATTTGTTCTGTATATATTCGTTCGAGCACAGTGACCCTCAGCCAGTACACCTGTGGAAATTCGTCAATTTCCCCAATCTGCAGGCTGCCCAATACTGTCTCTTGACTCTTCCTAAAGTCACATCAGAAGAATCGCCTGAAGGGTGGTTCATCTATCCTCTACGATCTTATTCTCAGATCCACGTAGAATTGGCTTTTGATATATACGTTTCCGACGTCATTTTGGCGACCTGAACATAGGTGTTCGGAAATCCAAGTTTCTTTTTCCTTGTTTTGGAGGTAGATTTTTTCTCTCCAAACCGAACTGATATTTATATGCTTGGGACTCGAAGGATCAGCAAGACCACTTTTGGCGCCCTTCACCGTTGAGAATCATACCATACTAAAAACTGCGGATTGGCTTGCAACATTTATCAGGTCATAAATGACTCCAAACTTTCTCTTCAGCGAACAACACTCTTAAATTAGTTTTTCATATTTTTTAATGTTATAAGACATTTATATAAATCGCATGTTTTGAATTTAACCGATATGTGACGACTATTTCATGTCAAGGTATTATTTCCAATTGGTTTCTGTACGCCTTCATCTAAGATTGGATGTTTGAATCAAATCAAAATTTTCATGCATAAAATTTACAAATAATTTCCTGCTTCCATTTTTGGAGAGAAAATTTAAATTCAAATATTTTGCATTTCGGCACCAATTGTGGTTTATCTGTATCACCGCCCACAAAATTATGAACTTTCAGAAAATGCGCATATTTTGGCTTTCATTAAAATTGCTCAAAGTAAGCATGTCATATTTTGAATAAACTTGAAAATCATAATTTTGTTAGAAAATATTTTTATACCACATTCATGAAACCAGTATTTTATGCGGTTATATTTCCAGTCATGTTAAAATTCCAGCAGTTACACGTGCCTAAACCATAGCTTCCTGAGTTTCAATCAGCTTTTATCCGGAACAAATTGTGCTTTAATTCTTAAGAATTTGCATATAATGTTTTCCCCGCGCCAACATTTTTCCCAAGTTATACAAATAAATAGGTACTAATTGCGGAAGCATAATAATTTCTGGGAACTGCGTAGGTCTCCAATTAAAGGAAAGGAAGATTTAGCGTATTCTCGTATGCCTTTGTTGTGGGAAATTTGAACCATGTGTACTTTAGATAATCAATTTTATTAGTTTCTAAGAAATGTTAAAATTAGATGGAAGTGGATGAGACTACAGCATTTTTAAAATTCAAAGATTTAAATACGTATATAGAATTGAAGCGCTTTATTCAAAGCACATTTAAGATATAAGCTCAATAATATGCGATTAAGACCCGGTAGCTTTGAGTTTTGAATGTATTAAGCCCGAGTGTGATCCATTCCTGTGTACTCGATTATTACCAGTCAGAGATTGATTCAAATTCAAAAAATCAAAACTCTTGAAAATAAATATGATTAGAAGTGAGAGACTAAGAGATAAGAGACCATGAAAAATAGGAAAAAGTGGGCGGCAATTTAGTACTTACCTTGTCATGCCTCCTTAGGTATCTCGTTTCACCGCGTATTTGTTATTATATTCCCAGCAAAAACAACAACGACATGATCGGCAGGGCTATCGGTGAGCAGCCACTGTTCATACTGCACAATCATTGCAGGTCCTCCTCACCAGTGCTAAAACTTGGGTGATGCCGTTTTTCCAAAAATACCGCTGACCAATGAGGAATTGTGTCACCTAACCTAGTAATTGATATTTCCCTGCCCTGTAGCAATTCATCTTTCCCTCCTGATCCCAAGATCTTTGTCAAAACTGAATTCTACAATTCCCCTTTTCCCCGTTCTCGTTCTGCCTGTCAGTTTCGATGGAGATCGTCTGGGATAACCTTGGCGATGACTAGGACTAGGAATGTTTAATCTAAGAAATCTGTGACGGTGTGAAGTTCTTTGCATCCGGACCTGCCGTCTTGAGGGCATCAGCTTATATCTCCACACCGTACAGTAGGACCAACAGAACTGTAGTCCTCAGGAGCTCAGGCTCAGGCCGCTGAAGCTTGTCATCAGTTTTCCTTGTTTGTCGGAATACGAAGAACATCGGACGTAAAAACTTCCTCGTGAAAAAAGGCACCTCAAAGAAGCCCAACTTGGTATCCATCATCACCCCAAGATACTTTATTGCTAGTAATGTCTTCTCCTTACCGGAAGAACAGTCGGGATTCTCTTTTTAGTTAAAACCAACAACTGCGTTTTGTTGAAGGCTAATGAAAATTCGTGTACCGTCATTTAACCGCTGATGGTCGTAAGCCGTGTTTCAGAGCTCCGGTCACAGGAACGATCTCTAAGCCGCCCCTGACTTGATCGCTTTTCTTCATGTCCCTCTCTAGTCTCATATACCTATTAATTAATATTAATATCTTCTGAACGGCTGAAGATATACACGTGTGCCCTCGAGGGGCACAACCATTTCTAAGAAAAAAACAAGAGAGGGATAATTTTGCAGGACGAAGGATAAAATGTTAACCTTTTGACTTTGATCTTAGAAAGTTTAACATTAAATTGTATATAGTTCTCATAATTGCGAGTGGATTGGGAAGTGCCATTTGAAAGCTAAGGGCGTATGCTTTTCAACAAGTTTCATAGTATTGTTCTGCGATCTCCTTTACAGGACATACAATTTAAGTAAGAGCACTTCTCTCCAGAGACGAAAAATTTTCATTTTAAAAAATATGTGTGAAGGGTGGGGTGTCGAAACAAACGTTGAGTAGGACACATTATAGAATCGATTAGCATATGTTAGAACACGCCTTTCCGTATTACCCTGTATATGCCATTTTATAATACTTACTTTCTACTAATAAGGACGCTTCAAATGACGCCCATCCATTATCAATAATATAAAAAGATATGCGAATAAAAAATTTAAAATTATTTCGTTTCTCTATCTATAAGTAACCTGCATTAAGAGGAAAGGCAATACCATACAATATATCAATCTGATTGTATGTGTATGATTTGTTGGTTGAGATTTTTGATAAACAACGTTAGAGCATTGTTTTCATAATATGGGCTTTCACTCGATTTTTTTTTTCAGCGTGATTTTGTATTATCGAAGTATGCATCAATTTACCAACTATCACTTAAATTTGCTTTAATGGAGTTTTCATCATAACTTTTGAGGGAAGAAACGTCAATTTTGTTACTGAAATGATATTATCGGTGTTTCCTTCACCATAATGACCTTATTCTAAGAATTTTTCCGACAAATATAGAGGAACAGGCCTGATAATCAATACCAGTCATGGCCACAAAGAATGAAACTTGTCTGTTTTTTCGAGTATTTCACTTTTATTTCCTGATTAAAGTGGATATGAAACTTCACGAAATCCTGGAACTTTTAATTAGATTTTAAAGTTGCCGACAGAAAAACTGAGTTGCAAATGCTGTTGTAGTAGTATCCACTGTATTACAGACTTCTCAACCTAATTCTCTTGGGAATTATTCGCACTTATTCACACGAGATTGGATAAAGAAGCTATCAACTCCATCAAATTCGAGTGAAACCATTTTTGTTTGAAGATTATTCAGCCCGGAGAGAATCGATGTATCATATCGTAATAAGAAGGAAGATGAAAATGTAATTCCTCTGGTGAATGATTTGGCTTTTGATCCTTCCCTTAGTAATAACCACGCAAAATTGGAGAAAGTGTTGACTTGACACATCTTTTCGGATCAGAAAATCACAATTTGTGCCAGAGTTATCTCTTATAGTCCCACAATCAAACTTTAACTTCTTAGATCCGATTTAATTAAGTGTAGAAATTCGTTTGCCTTCGTCAATTAATTGTTGATGTGTAAAAGATTTACGTTGTATTTTAGAAGTGTAAACTGCGACGTAGTTCTTTAGGAAATCCAATAGACAACGTAGAGTAGTTCGCAGTAAAATATTACAAGTGTAATTCCAGAAGCTATTCTAAAAATAAGTCCAGAAATTAGACTATATTTAAGTAAGCCCATGAATATGCATCTTCAGAGATGTTGTATGATTTTTCATTAAAGCGATAAACAGGGCACCCCGGTTTAAAATATTAATCCTTTAACCCATTCGAATTCGAGCTTTGTTCAGAAACATTCGTGAGACCATTCTAAGTAAAAATGCTTTTGCAGCGTGCTTCGACGGAAATTCCCATAGTTTTGAGAAGAGATTGCATACCTTCATTACAAGTACAGGTGGATACATGAGCAGCGGTTTCTACCAATTTGACAACAAGATGATTAATGCAGCATTGAAACTTTTGCTGTTATTTTGTGTATTTGCTTCTAAGCATCGTTGCAGCAATTCTCCTTTAGATAAAATCCTCGTAAATAGGTCAGAGAAGTTCTTGGACATCCGCATCCAAAGTATTTGTTCAATGTTCTTGTTTCTTTATGTTGAAGGTACTTGCACCATTCGATTGGGCACCTCGAATGTTGTGGATTTTCATCAGTAGAGACTTTACGGAAGAAAGTTGCTGAGTTTGTTTTCCTCATTTCTTCCACGGAGTTAGGATTTCTCTGGATGGCTAATCCGTAGTATAGGGAAAGATTACCAATTAGTTTATTTGTCAATTTGCCTGTTCGTTTTCCAGGCTGCTCTTTAGAGGTATTACCTTTGCGTGCACTTTTTCACGCATACATTCAGTTTTTTCACCTTCAAAATCGACTGACTCCTTAAATAAAATCCAGAAAATTATCATAACATTGACAATAAGTTGATAGTATAAAGTATCGACATTTTGGGGAAACAGGATAATTATGTTTGGTTGGCTTGGTAATGAAAAGTGAGATCTACTCAAGATCTATCAATTTTATGGCAAAATTAATATTTCAAATTGACGACACCGCCATAGATTCTTAGTTTCTAAGAATTGTTAACAACAAACCCCAAAGGAGATACTACTGTGCCTGTTGTGTCACCTAATTCGAAAACTTTTAGAGCAATTCATGATATGATCCACTTCAATTTGCAAAGTTTGTTAAATATTATAATTAACTATGCTGGAAGACAAATTTTAGCAAGTCTAATAAAGAATTATTATAATCCAGAAATTAGTTTCAATTTTTCGAAGAAATTATTTTTTATAGCAATTTAAAATAATTTTTATTATATTTAATTTTCATTGCAGTTTCAATTTTTGGGTCCATTCAGTGCTGATTAAATTACTGCCCTGTAGTATATTAACCTTGATCAGTTTCATCCTAATTCGGGTGTTGTGTGACGCCTCAAAGAGGAGAATAAAACTTAAAGAGTACAATAATCCAAATGGCACTCATCTAAATGGGCACAGGTAAAATATTGAAAAGAAAAAATAATCTACTATTGTTAAAATATAATCCTTCACTTTAGATTATCAAAGTCTGATCGTCGACCAGATAGGACCACAATGCTACTAGTAGCTGTTTTGATTCTTTTTCTTATAACTGAATTTCCTCAAGGGATTTTAGGACTTTTAAGTGGCACCATGGAAAAATGCTTCTTCAGACGGTGCTACAGTCTTTTTGGTGAAGTAATGGATATTTTAGCTTTAATAAATGCAGCTATTGGTTTCGTACTCTATGGCTTAATGTCAAAGCAATTTCGTACTAGCTTCAAGTCATTGTTTTTTAAAACGCGCTTGGCTAGAGTTGAAATGACTCGAATTACAGGGGTAACAACGACATGTGTTTGACTAAAATATAATAAGTGCATTTTACACGTTTGACATAAAACATAAACATATGTATAATTAAATTAAACTAAGTGCCGTATCGTGTTATATTCTGATGCTTTTTTATATTTAGTCTTTAAGCTAATAGTGTAAAAAATTGGCAAATGTAAAATTATGTATAAAACTATAAATTCGGGAATTATTACTAAGTCTCTTACTGATAATGTTATGGGAACCATGAAACCATACAACTGTATTTTATGATAGGTGTCCTACTCTTGCTTTATATATATGTATATATGTTTATTATTGTCCAGGTTTCTAACATCGGAATTTAATGATAGTATATAGGTACCTATTTAGGATAATTTGCGGATTCTTAGAAGTACCAATTTCACGTCAATATATTACCTGTTATCCTCTCTGACATAAATGAGAGTGATGTTGTGGTGCTGTAGTGCTGTCTAAAACTTAACTGCACGGGGCATAATATATGGTGTGCTATGATATGGTCAGCAATTTGACAAAAAAGTAATCTTCCTACCAATTTTGACAATATTGGTAACATAATTGTTGATCGGTAATCTTGTGGACGAAATGGACCAGATATATATAAAACGCATATATATAAAAAA
>QYTT01092562.1:4758-18586 GCA_006980735.1 Dasypogon diadema
CAGTATGCTTGAATCAGAATTTCCTCTAAACCGACGCCAAAGAGAATTTTTTTCTATGCATCAGTAATAATAATAAGTTTATTTCTGACTAGTGCACTACATTCCGAATTCCTTTTTTCGTATAGAAAGTAAATAATTGGACTGATAGCCATAACTTCTGCAAACCAACATAAATTTTAGTGATTATAGAGTTTTGTTGTTCAAAATCATACCAAAATTCGTAATCGGCGGCAGCGATACCTCATTCAACATTACAGACCTGATACCTTTGATAAACAAAACTACTATAAGCGAAACTGTTGAGCCACTAAATTGAAAGGAAGTCGACTCTCTAATTTCTCAAGAAGGAACCTGTACTTTTGAGTCCAGCTATATTCCTCCTTATGGGTTTCTTATAGTCGGTTTGCGTCAATCTCATTGGATGGGAATTTCAGGACTTTCCTCCATCTCACTCAAGTCTCGGTGCGGAATTACGTAATTCATCAATCAATCAATCAATCTGGAACAAACTTTACAAAAGCTACCAGTAAAATCATTTTCATGTAGAAGTAGGTACTTAAGTTAACTCCGAATTTTTCTTGTTATAAATCGAAAAACACATTTTTTTTTCACCTTGAAGATATCATTACTGTGTCAGTACTTTACCTACATACAAACAAAAATGCAATTTGAACCGAAAGAAAATATGTTCGTTTTCATAATGAACCACAAACTTGACTCTAGCGTTGTAATTGATTGGGTTGAAATGTATTGGGTGACTGCAAAGATTCTGTCGGTTTATTAATAAAACTTCAAAAGATTAATTTTAACTGCTGTGCATTGTCGCACTGTAGTAATGTAATTAATGTTGTTGAAATTTTTTATCTTCCATAATCTTTTTGAATCGATTAAGCGGAAAATTAAATATGTTTTGCCTATACAGATTCTTACAGACGTCTCCTTGTAATCTAGCAAAAAAAAAAAAAACAAACCAAATCCAATAGTTTGACTGATTCATTAATCACACTGTACAGGTCTCAAAAAAAAAACACTACTGCTCGGAAATAAGATTCAAGAGACACAAGAAAAACCACTTCAGAATAAAATTAATTAGATTAAACTGTCCGAATATTAAAGTTCTCGCAAACAATTATGTCATGCAATAATAATGTGATATTACCCAGGCCTTTTAGTAAATAAAGTAAGGCGATTGTCAGTGGTAAAGTGTGATTTTTCCACCTACTGTTGCACCTTTGCTATGTGAATTCGCGTTAAAAATGATCAGATTTAATTTTGTAGCCAGGTACTCTAAATCTAAGTGGGAAATAGATTTCTATACCTAATGGAGAAGTAGAAGGAATTAATTAATATTTAATATATAAAAAAAAAACTAACATAATTATCAAATCCAAAATAGTTTATCAAATTTCAAGGTGAAAAAATGCCTAAATGTATCTAATATCTTTTCATTTAACTTTGCGATATATTTGATTCATTTTTATGCATGTATTTTGTATTTTTCATCATTTTTTTTATGTTCTCACTGTACACACACAGTTAGTTATCTAAATTAAAATCAATGCATGAAATATGCGCCCAGTAATAAATTTAATGTACCTGGGGGAAAAATACAAGTTGTCGCCGCTCAAGTACACCAAGCCAAGTGGCAATAGCAAACATAATAACTTGACGCTGAATCGATCGATTATTTAATTTTGCATACGTGTGATTTTTATTGACTTGTGAGCATATTATACAGGACAGGAACGAGGTAACAACAAACCTACTTTCAGTAAACAAGCTATGATGGACGGTGTGTGTGTCTTCCTAATCACATTAAAAGAATTTTCTTTCAAGTCGCTCGATATGTGCTGTAATTGAAAAGTCAAAAGGTATGCTGCGCTATTTAAACTCTTCTTTCGTAAAATATTTAATGACACAGCTATATACGTCGAACTGCCTGCTAAATTTCAAAGCTACATAGATATATACTTTATATTGATTTGAGTATAACTTAATTATTTTAAAATGTTGATAAGATTACATTTTTCAAAAAATATCTCAAATAAAGTACTCGAAATAAAATTAGATAAAGAAATTTTGTAGTTGTATTTGTAGTTTGTATTTGGCTCTTGACTAATATCGTGAATGCTACATATTATTTTATTAAATTTCCCTAAAATAAGTTTTATATTTATATTCTTATATATTATTAAATGTAGTATTAGTATAACTGCTATAAAAAACACAAATGAAAGAAAAGTCATTGCAAACGGGATTAACTTCTTGGGTGAAATTATTAGAGTCTTGTTGGCTCTGATCTGACTGCATTTTAAAGTTAAAAAAAAAGTAAGAAAGAAGTTGAAATAAATTTTCCTACATTAGTTTACATAAAAAGTTTTACATTTCACCAATTTTACTTTACATTCCAGAAATTTGTATATTGGTCCTTCGAATGAGAGATTAGAATATCTTCGCAGTATGCTCTGCTTATCGAAGGAGGCGATTAAAAAGGATCTTGTTGGAGCCATAGAAACTTATTCCAAGCAAGGCCCAACAAGGCATTGGAAGGATTCATGTATAACGTTCGAGATGGGCGTAGCATCTGTACAAAAACAAAATAGGCTACGCGTTTCTCCGGTCTTAAAAGGCTACAGCCCAAAATGCTTAGGGCTCTCAAATTGCTCAATACCAGAGAAATCAAACTTTGCCTTAAGAAGAAAGAAATGTAAAGGTTTAACACGTTTCCGCCACTTTTAACCTCTGACGCAAAATGAGAGATGTTTGAAGTTTGAAACCTTTGTCTATCTGTCTGTCTGTCTGTGGTATCATAGCTCCAGAACGAATGAATCGATTTCAATACGATTTTTTTTTAGTTTGTTTACTTTTACAGTAACTTTGGTTGTAAAATGACAAAAATACCAATAAATAAGTAAATAATAATAATAATAATAAGTAAATACATATTTTGCCGTCAGTTATTCCCGACGCATTTACTAACTAAATATTTCAAATAAAGATAACAGAAAAATAAATAATCTAACCGAAAACTATTAATGCATGCTCCAATAAGAAATATCCAAACAAAGAAATAATCAATACTTCGGGCCAGATATGGTACAGAAACTAATTATTTCTTACTTTTTAAAACATTTCATTTTTTGGGTTTTTAAATTTTCAATTTAACTTTTTTTATTTTTAGTTATGAGACAACAAACTTTTTTGGTATGTAGCTTCATAAATTTTAAGATCCTTCAACTATATTGTGCAAAGCCAGCATATGTAAAAATGCAAAAAGCCAATTGAATATTTGTAACGTTCAAAGCAAAGGCTGGCTCTGTTTGCAATGCTGTGTATTCGTAATGTTTTTGATTTTAGGCATATGCAAGTTCTGCTAATTATATTTAGCCCTATAGGCCTTAATTTTGACTTTTGGCGTATTGTGGTAATTACTTTTTGTAAAGTATTGCCTGTGCTCAGGGGACAACCTTATGATGTACATAGCATAGCATAGCTTAGGCGGAGGAAAATTATGGAAGAAGAAAATGGCAAATTAACGTGTGTACGTGAGCCATAGTGGCTTCACAAATACAATTTTTGTCAGTAGAATTGCCTCAATCACTGGTATATATATATATGGCGATATATCTGAGATCGACGCGCCCTGTCAGGATTTGAACCCACGCTAACAGAGGAGAAGATCTACACACGTGCGCCTCAGCCCGCTCGACCACGTTCGTTGAGAGAAAATTATAGAAGACATAATGAAGACAATGACATCCGCCTAGGAGTATTTAAAACTAAAAATTCGATCTTCAATTTCAATTGTAACTCAACATATTCTACCCCATTTAAATATAAACATAAAAATGCCATTAATCAAATTTGAAGAGGCTTGGGAAAGCCAAGCCGGGCTCACACGATCCCGCTTACGACCAATGAAAAGTAAACATCAAAAAACATTCTGACCGTGTCGATCAAATAGGTTACCAATTTGGAAAACTACTTCTCAAAAAGTATGCAATCAAGAACGAATTTCTCTTTTATTTCTGCGTGTTTATAAACAGCATCTGCTATTTCAATCTACAGGATTGGAGCTTCATTTTTTATCACTTGGGAACAAAACTCTTCCAGTAAATGTTTTTGAAAAGTTTAAAACAATAAAGTAAAAAGTAAATGGGGAACAAATTCTTTAGCTGAATTTTACTAACATTTTTTTAAGTAGTCAAATTTTTGTGGAATAGTTTATGCCAAAAAAAAATGAAACCCTAGTTGAGAAGGAACAAGACGAAGAAGGAGGATAAAATCAAATAGTTAAGTCGAATGAGTACCGACACACAGTCCGCCTGAAAGCGACCTATGGTCGAAGAATAAAATATAAGAGGGTAGTCTTTTGCATATCCATGCCTAGGGGAGAACTTCGAAATTTCACAGTACGCTCGAATTTTGAGTACAACGTAAAGGAATAAACACCGTCACAGCTTTGTGTCCAATTTCTATAATCCCTTTTATAAAATTGTATTACCTTTTTGGCCCTTTAAACAAAAAAATATACCACAACACATTTTGTTTCTATGTCAACAAATAAATTTTCCTTCCGGGAAATAATATACAACTTCAACCTACAAAAAAAATTACTTTGACATATTAAAATTGGCCACGCTTGTGTACACATATCGTTTTTATAAATGGGAGCTTTTAATTTTTTGATTGAAGATCAGAATCGAAAATAGGGGAGACCGGGGATGGTTGGCAACGGATGTGAAATGATTTCATCGGTCCCATAGCCGAAAGCAAACATTGATTCTCACTACTGTGCATATTTAAATGCACAGGCCAAAATTAAATTCATTTGTTTCCCCATGTCAAGCTTTCTGATGCTTAACATAGAGCAAACCCTATTTAATTGGAGAATAGTTCAATATTTTACCTTCTTCGGTAAATTAATTAAAATTGTTTTTCAAATATTTTTACAACCGAACATTTTGTGATAATTTAGAATTGTTAAATTAAATGCTAAAAAGAACATCAAATAAAAATGACTTCCGAATCCGATAAGTGTATATGCCATGTGGTCAATATCCTGACTAACCTTGCTAATAAAAAATATCTACCTACGAAATGAACGCCTCTGTAATAATTTTTAAAGTTGATACATTTGGTTTTTATCGCTTGCTCAGATTTAATCAGACTAAATTCAAAAATTAACTCTTAATGCGTTGCTTGCATTGCTTAAGTCACACTCGTATTGCATATACGTAACGCGCTTGATACTTGCATGCCTACATCCCTCTTGTATTGCCCACGGGTCATTTAAACCAAATCTAGCCGCACACTGTGCATGAGTTCGCCATATCCGTAGCTTTCGAAAAATTCAAAACCTAAGCCTGCAAATCTTTAAAAATTCAAATTTCAAAAGGCAACTGCACTCGATTGAAAAACCTGTTTGGAAAAAAAAAATCTCAAATGAGAAATAAACAAAGATAATTTTAATTTGAATTTCCTGCAATTTCTCTCACTCGAATGGAGACTAATATCGCGCTTAAAAGTTCATAATAATTTTTATCATTTACAGATAAGTAGGAATTGAGCAACTCCAGAATAATTTCACAAAGTCCACATCTTACTGTGCCTTGCGTAAGAATTTTTATGCATAGAGATTTTGATTAACATTATAAATAGTAATAATTACTATAAAACTAGTATTTCCTCTTTTCGACTGGAATATTTCAAGTGGCAATTACATCTTCAATTATGCCCGCGAGTCTGAAACGGTTTTGCCAGCAAATTAATTGCAATTTTTTTCGTCATTGTTACCACCGCGTTCCAATATTACCCACTTCTCTGTAGTGTCAGCACTTCAGTACGATAAAAGCATAATCACAGTGCATTCACTTCGAAATAACTTGGTATACCATTTCGATGTGGTGTGTGTCTCTCAAAAAATACATAAAATTGTTGAAATTCTATGTAGTACATTAATTAATATTACTCCATTTTTCTACTTCCAGCGTCGGATCCAATGCTGATATCATCAACGTCACCTGTTATGATGTTACTGTCAAAAACTCAAGCAGACAATTCCAATGGGAGCAGCAGCAGCACTTTAGGCAGCAAAAATACAAAGAGTTCTAGTCATAACCATTCCTCAAATGTAAAATCTTCAGGTTTAAGCCATCAGAGCCACCAACAACAACAACAACAACAAGGGTTGAGTTCGGGTCATTATACATCGTTGAACAGTAGTTTCCCGTCCCAACAACCACAGAGACAGAGCACAAGTCAAGACATACAATCAGTACATAATGCAAAGCTCACTAAAGGTAGTGTTGGTTCCATATCAAATAATCAGTTAACCTCTTCAACAGAGGAACCAGTCAGTAAATGTAATAGTAGCAGTTCCAGCGGAACTTGTTCGGCAACTTTGCAACGAATGCTTCAAAGCCAGCACCAGCAGTCACAACCTGATTCCGACGAACTGCAACCACCGTTTCAGTATCATTCCAGACACGATATCGAAAAGTTACCGTCACCATGTAACTCCGCGTCGGCAGTATTACCCTCTTCTAATTTGTTTGTAAAAAACCCGTCAGTTAGTAAAGCGTGTAAAAATAGTAAATACAAAGTAAACGCGAAAACAAGTGCAGGTGTATCACCACACAGTGACTCGAAAAAAATGGTTGCAGCTCAGGATATCGGTGATGGAACTAATATCGACTTCGATTTCGACCCTTCTGAGGAATTACAATATGGTCCAGGAATTGTCTCAAAGCTTCGTTGCCGTTACTTGAGCCTTGCCCTGAGGCAGTCGGCTGGAAAGCAGAGGCCTCAACTGGATAGTCTCAGGAGGGCGACAAGTTTGAACAATTTGCTGGATGATGACGATGAAAGCAATAGTAGTTGTGTTGTAGATAATGGTGATAATCCAAGTCGAAGGGTCTGGAGTAATAATATTTCGTCTCACAATGCCACGGCTCGATCCCCAGATGAATTTGTTGCCACTTTTCAAAAGAACTTGAAATTATCAGACAGAGATAAACGTTCGAGGCAGATAAAAAGAGGAAATGATTCACTTAAACGTGCAAGGTCTGTGGAAGCATTATTGGGATGTGACAAGGCATGGGATTGTGACAATACAACGAATGGAGTACTTCCTATTAAGCAAATTTTCAAAAAAATTGGTTTTCATAACGAACCTCTTGCCGGTAATAATATTCAGGAACTGGAAATGTCTTCAACTAATTCAGTAGGGGAAATCACAATAGAAGATAAAATATCAAATGCCCGAGAGAGGATGCAACTGAATGACAAACCACCGAAAAGACTGACATCAATTATAGATGATACTGAGAGACCACCCCAAGATCTAGTTAAGCAAACTTTAAAGATTTTTGAAGCTACTGCCAATCGTCGCGGTCGTGGTCTATCAAGACATAATTTTAATGGTGAGGTAGCTGCAAAAGTAGCCACTTACAAGTCCATAATATCACAGGAAAAGCCCCCAATTGTATTTCCAAAGCCACCTTTAAGTCCTAAAAAGCATTTTCGCAAACCTGGAAATTTAGACATTAAAAAAACTGGCCAACAAACCGCTAGCAACAAGAAAACACATCCAACGAGTCCAGTGACAAATATAGCAAAAAAGTTTTCTGGTTGTGATCTAAGCAGTAGTACAGAATCAAGTGAATACCATTCGCCGTCTCACTCTCAAAGTTCATCACCGACCACGACTGGTCATCGCGGTGAAATAACATTCCGAAATTCCACAAAGGCTGATTTTATCGCTTCACCTGGCAATTTTCCGCGAACGCCAGATATTATTCCGCGTAAATATCATGAGCCAGCGAATAGTGACCTAACTTCGCCGATAACCCAATTCTCAAAGAAGTTTGATCGATTGTCAGCAATTTCACCGCAATTAAATGTAGTTACACCCCTGCAACAAAATGATCTCTTGAAAAAAAATTCAGAATCAGATGATTCAATTGATGGAAGTGATGATAGCTTAAATAAGCGAATTTCTAAATTGGCATTAGAGAATATATCAAAGGCCGGAACTACCCAACATTTCAGCTTTAGCAAGGTTGCTAATAAGTCACAGTTAAATAACACGACCATCAATGGAAATTCTTCAAGTTGTGATTCTGGTGATCAGCAGCAGCCAACAGTTAAACAAGAAAATATGATTCGGGCCCTTGTAATTGAGCCTAAAACACAGACTGAAAATCCAAAATTAAGTGATGCGGATATTTCCATAGACGAAATAAGTGCTAAGGATCGTGATAATTTAGTTATAACGAATTTAACCAACACTTCTAGTAATAGAACAAGTCCCCCGCCGCCAAGCGATAAACCTGCTCTCACCACCAGAGAAATGGAAAAGAATTTAATTAATGAAAAGAAAAATGAACAGGCTAGTCTAGAGTCTGCAGCGATGAAATGGCAATTAGGAAAGAAGAAATCCTACAGTTCAATCGTACCTTCGCAAAATAATTGTATGGTTTTTAATTTCAAAGATCGTAAAGAAGTCCCTGATTACATAGAGAACGATGGACTAATATTTAAACGAAAACGTGAACTTCCCAAGGTGAGTTTTTAATTTATAAGACATAAATTTAATATAATATCCACATGTTAATTTAACAAACACAAAACCGAAAGGCTTCAGTTGATAAGAAATCGTGCGACAATACCACATATTATTCGAAATTTAATTTGCAGATTTTACCATGAAAACTGCTATTTTTTATAGCAACATTGCCACAATAATTGCTTTCCTTAATAATGCAATGATGAAAGTAAACTTTATCTTCCTGTATACTAAGTATAATCTAGACGACAGTTAAATTTCATAGAATTATTATTTCTGTGCTGTACATTGAATTAAAGCAGTTGAATACCAGCACGATGAACTTTGGCTTCGCAAGAACTCGTTATCGACATCGTATAATCGTCACCATAAAATATTTTTTGGTCATTAATAACGGCTCAGCGAAGACGGTAACATTTTTCCAAAAAAAAATTTTCAATTTAATGAAACACTTTAGAAAATCTATGAATAGAAAAATAATATTAAATCTGTGATAGTTTAGGAATATTAAATATGTAGAAACATATGAGGACAACAGATTTTATTATATGCTTGCTTTGATCTAAGATAAATACTTGTTTCTATTTATAGTATATTCAAAATTCACAAGCCATAAATTAATGGAGCCGATGATCTGAAATTTTAAGCGACGTTTTCTATAAATGTAAAAATTATGGGGTAGAACTTGTTGCGACTAAATTTTGACTAAATTAATTTACAAACAGATTGATTCAAATTATTATACTCGAGAATATGTTTTTAAAAAAAATTTAAACCAGTTACTATATATTATTTTGCTCAGAATTAGGAATCGTTTTAACCAAGCTAATAAATAAAATATTAATAATAGAAAAAAAAATTTAAATCAAATTTAGTAAGAAAAATACTGGCGCACGTCTGGAGTATTTTACCGAAACGTTTCCTACAATGTTAATTAATAATTTTGCCAGTTTTTGCACACAGATTCAGTATATCTATATCATTTTAGAAAATTTTGTTGCTCTTCCTTATAAGTAAATTCGTACTTTTTATCTTGACGTCATTCTACAGAAAAAAGAAGAAAAAAAACATCTGCGTTGAGCACATCAGACTACTCAGTTTGTTCTCTAAAATATTTGAGAAATTGCGCTACTAGAGAACCCACCACTTACATTTACCACTTATAGTCCGGCTTCCCACCGAAACACAGTTGTCAAGTGCCCTTCTTGAGGTTACGCCTGGCTTTCTTTCTTTTGTTGATAGACGAAAAATCTTGATCTTATACCTTCACGATTTTTTCCAAGCATTCAATTCAATCTGCCACAAAATATTGTTAAATAAACTAGTAACGCACTTCAATTTTTCTAGTTCGACTGCGCGATTTACAGAGAATTTTTTACTTGTAAGATCACAAAAGTGAAATTGCAATTTGGTAATTACTCAAATATTCTTGTCTTCTCTTAGGGCATTCCTCGGGGATCTATTTTCAACCCACTCTTCTTTAGTTTGTATGTATATCACCTGCCAAACGTTGCACAAAATATTAAAATCCATCTAAAAATTGATGATGTACAACTGTACTATAATTTTCCCAATCATGTATGCAGAAGTGTGATATCAATTTTGTACAATATAAAATTGTACTCGTTTTTTCATGCTTTACAAATATTCATGTTAATTTCTTTGATGATTCTATAAGTTTCCCCAATTCTTGAAGTTACTGATGTGAGCTGAGCTTCATCCGTCCACAATTTTTTCTAATTTGGAGTCAATTTTTACATTGCTTAGTATTATTCCATAGGAATTTTGTATCAGGCAATTTCTGCATAGAAGTAATGTGAAAAGGTTACGTCCAACCTTGTTTAAAAAATCCTCGATATTCTAATGCACAGATCGTGTAAAATGGTGACAATACGCCTGGTGCTCGGAATTAAAACCTCTCGGACCATACACAGTACAATTTCTCTCGTGCAAATGAAATGAAAACTTTTCAAAAATTTACTTAAAGTACTTACAGGTTTCAAATCAATACCAGTTTCTCTCTGCGTTAATGGATTATCGAAAACCAACAACGATCGTGACCAACTTTTTAGAACATTATTGAACTGCGTCCATTACCAATCAGCATATCAATATCAGATTAAAAATAATTTATTTAAATTTTTATTTTTTAAAAACCACGCAAGAACTTTTTTGTTTACTCATTACTCATTTCTCTCGTCAGTAGGTAATTAGAATGTAAGTTTTTTGTTTGATCCTTTTCATCAAAAAAGAATTGAGAACTAATCAGTAAAGTGGTATACCTATACCCTTCAAATAAATGATAAATTACTGCTCTGTAAATTAAGTTCTAATTGGCAATGGTAATCGCGAGAGTAGGGCTGCAATTAAAACATACAAATCGTTGCATCTCAAATCAACAGAGTCGAACCTATAATCTTGATCGCTTATTTTGATATAAGTTATCACATCGTCAAATTTGAACACTCATTTCTTTTCTTTTCCTCCTCTTCAATTGCACACATATTCTTATTTTGCAATTTAATTTCATCAGCATTCCAAAGATAAATTTTCGTACTCTTACTATGAAAAAAAAATCATACAAAAATGACCAACTCAAGTATTTCAATTTACATTGTTCAAAACTTATGGATAAGAAATCTAGAAAACAGTTAAAATTACTTTTTATAAGAAATTAAAATCACCATTGAAAATACATTAAAATTGACATTGTAAAATAATAGTTCATCCTCGCTCTATATTTGCAATTGAAAAAAAAACAAATGACCTGATTGTAGTTTCTTCTCTGCAGATTTTAAGATGTAGACAACGGCACCTTGCTCTCGAATTGCAACAAGATATTTTACGGTATGTGCTAATGATGAAATCAAACAATCAGCTGGGAAGTAGTTTTCATATGGCTTTGGCTACCTACCTCTGTTGGCTGATTCAGTTTTTAACTAGTGAATCATGAACACAGAGTGAAAAGAAGAATCTAGATGATTCCCGTAAAAGTGCAACACGTTTCTTCTCAGAACAACAAAAGTAAAAGTTGATTAATTTTTAAGTTGGACAAATTATTTTTATGGATTTATAAATGTTTCGGTAATAATGGGTAATTTTACTGAAAAAAAAACAAATATCATTAAACTGGACAGAAAAAATTGCAACTCAAGGAAATTAGAATGTGCTTTCTACTGAAATTTCTTTTTCACTTTATACATATTGCGTTTTTATATTTTCGGATTAAATTTGATATCTAATTCAGACATCTATAGATAATCGGAGATATAAATCGATTGACTGAAATGTACATAGTCACAATATACTTTAAGATTCTGCTTTTCAGTCACTTTGTGCATAATCTTGAGTTAAACCGAACCCCTATAAATGTTGATTTGAATAAAAAATGATAATTTTCAATAATATCTTTGCTTTAACTGCTTAAGCAAATAGGTAATGGTTACTTTATGATATTGGTAGTTTTTTTATGTTTAAACTTATTTTTACAACTCTTTAAAATCATTTCCAAATGAAAATGCAATCTTGAAAATTGTCCATCTTCGGAATACCTAATTCTCTGGAAATAGAAAAATTATTTATGTTATTGCGTGTTATTCTCAACATTTCATCTATCCAGGGGACCATCCGTGACTTCATTCACGTAAATTTGTAAAATAGGTGGGTTGTTACATATGAAATTTCCTATATTAAAATTAAATTAAAAGTACAACAACAAAAACAGAGTTTATTCTTCAAAACAAATTCCATTGGCTTCAGGTCCGATGATTTTGGTGGATTAGGCAATACTTCGTATCCCAATTCTGTCAGCTTAACATTGTTTATAAAACATGGGTCCTAGCGCTGTCATAAAGCAATACAGGACCATGCCTATTCACCAGCGACAGTTGGCCTGGCTAATATTAGTTGCTTCATAAATCTTTTACCAATGGTCTTGTGTCATTACACAAATTAGTTGAGTTTAAATTGCGCATTATAATGTTTGGGGAGTAGGCCAGTAGGGTTTAAAAAACTTAGCACCCCTGATATTTATTGGTGACGTCATAATATAAATAGATAGAGCGTTTCCGAACAAACCCATACTAATTATTGATACCAAAATATAACTCTCTCCCTTAAAGTTGAAATAGTGCTACTTGACGAGTATTCGCATTTTAACTCACAATAAAATAATAAACTTGGGTTTTCCGCCGTGGTCTTCATATGTTTATTAATTTCTGAACAGTTAGAATGATACAATAGGTTCTAAAATTGAATCCTGTGGAACACCGCGTTGAAATGTAGTTCACTCCTTAGTTTGCCGTTTTTTGGTCTGACGTTTTGTTTATATTGCAAATACAAGTAACACACGTAAACAAGTTTTGGAGGCGAATTTTATTTATTTATTTTTTGTATTATTTCTGCCTCATTTTATTCTGTCAAAGGAAAAAAAAAGTGGGTAAATTCCGCCCTACTAAATAAACAAAAATGACAACGAACATCTAGGGCAAAGACGAATCGTGTCAGATCAAGTATTTCAAAGTCGCATAATTTAAAAATCTTAAAGGCTCCGTAATCGAATAATCCTTGTGAATCAGATCATATTTTTGCAAAGAATGTAATAGGTTTCCTGTTGCAGTGCAAGAAATATTTTACTCTCTTTGATTTAGTGTATAATCTCGTGTTAGACCCAGACTTTAATATATTATATTTTGCATATTTGGGTAGCGGTAGGACTCACTCCACTGTCCGCGTTGATCAAAAGGCTTTTATTTTTATTTTCCTCTAAAATCTATTCTGATTGATGGACGAAATCTCTGGACTGATTATCTTGTAAACACTTTGAAATGCAGTCCATCGTCCAAATTATCGACCCTCAATTGTCGTACGGAAGTACTGCATAAATATCCAAAAATTGTCCAGGTGCCACCACTTTTTGTAATTAGGGTTGGTTGGAAAAATGCAAGAAGAATACTACAGATTTTACAATTACTGTAAACAAATTATAAATAGTATTCTGAATCATCTAAACAACGGAATTAAATAGAAAGACACTCCCATGAATTATTAAATTTAATTTTATAGTACCACGGCTTTAAGTCTGTAGAATTAAATTAAGAATAAGAAAGCAAAAGTTCTGATCAAAGCCCTGATTACAACGTGCAATGCCTTGAGACGTCAAGAAAAAATTAAAATCAATAAACATTGCATGAGGTATCCATTTTCATTCATTTCATAAAAGCGAGAATTTCCTTGGAATATGAGTCACCCCTTCGTAAT
>QYTT01092562.1:34598-53633 GCA_006980735.1 Dasypogon diadema
TGAATCACGTGATTCTGTTCTACTCTCGCAAATACCTGGATCTCGTCAAGTCAGAGGACCCCGCCCGCAGCAGTGTAAGACTGAAATCTTAATAAATGTATAAGGATAAATTCGATCGCTGATTGAATTGTTGATGGTGTAAAATAAGGCTGAATTTTGTTTTGTTAAAAGTAGTCGTCGCATTAATTATGGTTGGCTAGCGAAATAGCATACATTTTGACACTTTAAATTGGTGTTGCCTGATGTAGGCACAATTCCTTGATACTGACACTGAAGGGAGACATGTTTTTGTTGATGTTTATTTCTTGGCAATTTGATTTTTCCATAATGTTTCTTGTTAATTTAGATTAGTAGCGTACGAATATAGTTCCCTGATTATATACCTAAATATTTGCAGAGGATACAGGCTTTAACCACTTCCACATCCCATTTTTTCCATATATAATTGTTTCAAGAATTAACACTGCATTTTTTGAATGAATACTGTGCGCTCTATTTTACTTATTACAAAATAGTAACTGCTGAGCAGATTGTGATAGTTATAGTCGAGAAATACAATATACCCAGTCTTTAACCTGTTCGTGTTTTTCTTGGGAAACTTAAATTCTAAGACGCATTGACAATTTTAACTAATCCCCAGATACTTTGGGATGTTGCAAAACTTTTTCCTATTTTATATTCATATATTTTTCCTTGTTCCTGTATTATTGAATTGATTTGTTTATCTAGGGTGAATGTGCATCCTCCTCCCATCCCTTCCTCTATTATCAATGCTTTTTTTCTTATTATTTTATACAGTGTACTTGGCCAAATACAGAGATATTATTTCTGCTCAACAGCACCCATTTTTTTTGTTTTGTATTAACTTCCGAAAATATAAATTTGGACTTTGATTTTTGAGAATTTTTTTTTGAAAGCTTTCTTCATCTTTCTCTTACTTAAGACTCCAATTTCGGATTGTCCTGTGGTCTTTGTGCCTCTACAAAGGAATCAATAATCGTTCGACGTTCTCTTGTCGCCATTCTTCGGCTTAAGCTGAAAATTTACCCCTTTGAGGAAGTTTCATTATAAAGATGGTTTGTATACGACTCTAGTGCCATGTCATAAAGAACACTATTGACTTTTAAATGAGTCGTTACTTACTCCCCTGCTCCTCTTCGTTAAGAAGCTACGAAACGAGCTCCGTACCGGTCCTTAGCACTCAAACAGTTAATGTCAAAATTTTGGATTTTTGTTTTTACAAGAAAACATGCAAAATGGAAATGTTTTCAGAAGGGAACTGTACCTTTAATGTATGAACCTTCAGAAATATAATTTTTCATCAAGAAAACGCGCCGCTACATTATGGTACAATTGTTAGGCGTTGGTTAACAATGTCCTTTCATTTATGAATTGAATCAGGTGAAACTATCAGCTGGATAGATCACCCGATCATACACCGATGGATTCTTTTATTTAGGACATCAAGAAGGAATATGTCCACTACGCAAAAATTGTTACAAGGGATCTGTTAGAAATACGAATTCTGAAAGCAGCGGAAAAAGTTAAGGATATTTTAGTCACCACCGATTTACCAAGAAGCATTGGACGAAGAAGATCGCATAGAGCAATTATTGTAGTTCTAGATATTTTGAAGGCAGTCAAGTTTAATAATTATTTTAATAAACTACTAAATACACAATCTTTTTATTTAACTTAAAATCCTCATAATTCTACCTATCTTAATGGGTCTGTGGATTTTCTTTGTTATTGTTCATACAGAATAGGATCGGTTTCGGGACGGGTTATCTTGAAAACGAAAAGGGATAGGTGGATACATGCCAAAAAGAAACTAATGGGGATTCCAAGTTATTAAGAAAAGTACACAAAATTACAGCTTTTTTATATGATTTTTAAGATTTTTGGGCTTTGGACACTCATAAAGATCATAGTATTTGTCACTGCCAATCTCCATGTCTTCCTGTGTTTATGGACCTCCAGAGCCCGCAACGTCAAAGTCAATGCAACACTCAGGGATCCCTTATTTGAATTTTTTTCCAAACTGCACAAGTCGTTAGTCCAATTGTTCGTTTTACAAATGAAATCCACGAGGGCGCTACAATTATCAACAGAACCATTTTAAAAAAGATTAAAATCTCCGTGTCTACTAAAAAGGTCACATAATCTTCTAAGCTCATCGAATTTTTTACATTTAAAAATTAGATACTCGCTGCTTTCCTTCGTACAATAGTGGTAGCACTGGCTGTCCCCAATTATTCCCACTCTGTGTAGGTCAACTTGTAGCAGCGGACAGGTCTTTCGTACAAGCCTTTAAAAAGTTCGCCGTATTTATGGTTTGATCTAAATAAG
The DNA here is from genome assembly GCA_006980735.1 of Dasypogon diadema. NCBI lineage: Eukaryota > Metazoa > Arthropoda > Insecta > Diptera > Asilidae > Dasypogon > Dasypogon diadema. The sequence goes on from QYTT01092562.1 coordinate 36,948, forward strand.
GGGTGGAACGAAAGTAAATGGACAAAATAAAAAGAAATATATCGTAAACAAAAATTTGTATTTTATTTATAACTCTTTTATGACTTATTTTTACATTAAAAATAGAATAAAAAACGAAATTAGTATGGAGCATGGAGTAATAGGGAGATGTAATCTTCCTCATCGTAAAATCATGTAAACTTGTCAAATGTCCCCTTTTTTATCCTGCTTTTAGGATATTTGCATGTATGCAAAGTGAACGGAAACTTAGTTTAAGTAATATAATTATAATTTTATATAAATGCATAAGAAAACAGTTAATAATGATAATTTTACAGTAGGTGAAACTACACCCACAAGACCACGCAGATCATTAAATTTGCCAGTTATTCAACCACAACAGACAATTGAATCAGAAACTGATAAGAAATTGAAGAAAATTATGAAACAAAATGGTATTTTAACAATAAATGGAAAATCCTACCAAACAGATATCAAAGACTTAGAGCACATCGGTGACTTGGGTAATGGAACGAGTGGTCATGTAGTTAAAATGCGTCACGTTCCAAGCGGCGCTATTATTGCAGTAAAACAAATGCGAAGAACAGGAAATACAGAGGAAAACAAACGTATTTTGATGGACCTCGATGTTGTCTTAAAATCACATGATTGCAAATACATTGTTCAATGTCTTGGATGTTTTATAACGGATCCAGATGTTTGGATATGTATGGAATTAATGGCTATGTGTTTTGATAAGTTACTAAAATTATCAAAAATGCCTGTGCCGGAACAGATTTTAGGGAAAGTAACTGTTGCTGTAAGTATTCACAGTGAATATAATAAGTATAATGCAATGGGTTAAACAAAATAAAAAACTTTTAGACGGTCAAGGCACTCTCATATTTAAAAGAAAAACACGGTGTTATACACAGGGATGTAAAACCGTCAAATATTCTTATAGATGAACGAGGTAACATAAAACTTTGTGATTTTGGCATCAGTGGACGTTTAGTAGACTCCAAAGCAAATACTAGATCGGCTGGATGTGCCGCATATATGGCGGTAATTTGTTCTGTTTCCATTTCTTTTTAAATTATACATTATTTATTTTGAATATTACAGCCTGAACGTATAGACCCCAAAAAGCCAGAGTATGATATACGAGCAGATGTCTGGTCATTAGGCATAACATTAGTCGAATTGGCAACCGCCTCCTCGCCGTATGAAGGTTGTAAAACCGACTTTGAAGTACTTACTAAAGTTCTAGATTCAGATCCACCAAGTTTACCTAAAGATCAAGGATTTAGTCAAGAATTTCAAGATTTTGTTAGCAAATGGTATGTAGTATAATTTGTGGAAATGATTTTCACATACCGTTTTCCTCTACAATAAAATTCGTTTCATAATAGTTTAAGGAAAAATCACCAGTGTCGTCCAAAATATCCAGAACTTCTTGAACAGCCTTTTATAAAAATATATGAAGCGAGACATATAGATGTTCCTGCTTGGTTCAGATCAGTTGTAGAAAAAACTGGAATAAAACCACACCGCAGGTAAGGTATGCATGTTTGTCTAGCTGTTACCACATTTTAATAGTGTAATTTGCTGTTATGAATGCATTTTGAGAAACTAATTTTTCTCTCTAACTTAGAACCGGTTTTTAGCTATATCAATCAAAATGCATGGTTTTAATTACTTTTAAATAAATAAGAAAGGAAGAAGAAATCCGTTATAATTGTTATTCGAAATTTTCTTTTCTGGCGATGCAGAAAAATATAAATAGGTTATTGCCAACAAAAACAAAACTCCTAAAATTATTTCTAGATTTAATTTAAACTTTATAAAGAATTATTAAATCGTAGATTTGACTGAAAATTTAATAAAAACTTTAGATTGAAGAATAAACGAGTTTCAAGTTTGATTGAGATTTATTTGTGTTAGGAGAAATAGTTAAAATTATATAAAAGATGAATATAGAACTTAATTAAATTATACATCTTATGATTGTTCAATTTCGCATTTATAAAATGCAAATGCATGATTTTGTAATAACTTTCTTAATTCATGCATTGTAGGTAATAAATCTCTTCTTATGGCATAATATTTTTTTGATATTCAAAGTCACTACTCTTAATATTTTTGCAATTCTCTGTGTATACTCGAATTGATATGCAACCTCTTGCTAACGGTCACGTTATAGACCAAAAACTATAAACACATCGTTTAAACACCTTCAGAAATATGTATGACACTCAATGGATAAGAAGCCCGTGATTCAAGTTTCACCTTGTTTGAAATCCCACCTCTTAAGCGAATTCCTTGAATTGTCGCTGTTAGAATCTTTAGTTACATCAATTTCCTTGAATACTTTTTTACTGAAAAGTAAAGTACTTCTCGAATTTTAAACAATCTTATTCTAAGATTTAGACTTTAGATCTGATTCGTTGAACAATTTGTCAACAAATAATCATTTCTGAAATTTTAACAAATGTTTTTATTCGAAAATGAATAGAAAGAAGGTTCACCAGGTGCCAACCAAAAAAAATCTATTGATCACTTAAATCTTATATACTCTCGATACTTGTCTGGATTCCTCTGGTTATTCTTAGGTAGCATAACTAAGATCTTTTGTCAAAGTCTCCTGCTTTAAATTGATTCAGTGTTTGAGGAGGAGTAGGTCGGCTAACCACCATTTCCATGACCTCATAACATCAACATCGGCTTACGTCTTGTTTTTACACTTGTCGTTTTTTTTTTTACCTTTTTCGTTTTTATCTTTCCAATTAATTTAGCTTTAGTATCTTGATTTTTGTTTCAGTATTATTATTTCCACAATATTCTTGTAATTTTGTAGGATTTGTTAAATTTTGTACCAATGCCAGCAAATAAAGGTGTTATGTTAATAGTTAAGTGAACAATTTTTACTTTGATTCTCTATAAATAATACCGTACTACGATATGGTAAATTGTTATTTTTTAAATTAAAAGATTCAACGGTTAACAAATAACTAAATAGCAATATAGCACATTGTATGATACGATGAGGGGAACTGATCAAAAATTGTGCAGGTATTCAGTAAAAAGTGACAATATTCTACTAGTGCTCTGATAAAAATTACAATTACTAGCGTTTGGAATCACCAGTGACATGCGGATTACCTAAAGCCCCTTGGATCTAACTAGTATTGTTTATCAGTAAATTTGAAGCAAAGCCAAATAAACTTTTCACACTTTTTTTTTTACATTAAAGTTCCTTAAATAAATACTTCAAGTTAATCTCCATATCATTTAGATTCACACAAATCCCACAGATTCCAATTTAAATAAATTTTTTAATCAAAAGTCACTTAATTTCTCCCCAATAGAAGAATGTCGTGTATTTAAAAGATATAAGATAACTAAGATAGATTATTGCAATTCAGGAAATGAAAATAAAATGGACAATTGGCATCCATTTTAATATTTACATTTTATACTACGGACTAAAGATTTTCTGTAACGCCAGCTCTACAACTGCAAATTAATTTCCTTTCTTTATTAATAAAATTATGTAAATTTTTGTTTATTTCTTTGATTCATTTTTTAAATTTTTTGTAGGTTACTTATTTCCTAATTCTTTTAAGTAAGTATATTTTTATTTTTTTTAGAATAATAGATGTTTCTGTATTATTAACCGTATACTAATGTGCATGTAATTAATATTAAATACCAGCTTGTTTTTGTAAATATTATCGCTTCCGCTTAAACAAAACTAAAAGCATAATACATGCAAGCTTAATGCAAGAACAAAAAATAGAAAAAATAAAAAAAATCATCTTCCATCATATACTCATGAAATTGCGAAAGATTAAGAGTAGGAGAATGCGACTTTTGAAAATTCCACATTTTATCGTATCAGAACAGGTTTAAAAGAGAAAATTCTTTGTAAAATTACTTTCAAAACCACTTCAAAATCTCTCCTCTGATAATATACAAAATTTAAGTTTGATCTACAAATTCCTTCGGTGCATACTCGAAGTAGGGCAAAGAATGTTTCTTAATATGCCATCATTGAAATTTGCAATTCTGCAAATGTTTACAAAGAATGTATGAATGGGAAAAGAGCAATTTTATAAAGGTTTCAGCGCCTGGAAAAAATGCATATAAAATAAAAACTCATTACAATTAAATTAGAGAGAGACCCTTTATTAAAAAAAAATCATATTACTCGTAATTCTATCTCAATTATTCAAGTGGTGGGAAATTTGTTGACTACTTTATGTGAGTATTTGTGGTCGGGAAATGAATCGCCGCACCCACGATCATCATCTTGGCTATCTGTATTTAAAATCGAATAGAAGAAAATTCTATTCAATTGGACACTGTTAATAGTAATTGAATTTAAACGTGTACAAATATAATTCGATCAAACTAAGAGCTTTCAGGCTCATTTATGAAATATTTTTATGTTCGTGATATAGGCATGATAGGTAGATAACATTTATGTTATGGAATTGAACACTTTTCCCGCATATCACGAATTAAACTGTCGCTGAACTACGTATTTATTTGTATCATATATTTTCATAACTTGCGTATATTAAAGTAAATATAAATCAAATGCATATACATATATAGTATTTATTTATTAGCAGCAGCTTCTAAAAACATATTATTTATTTGTGTTTCTTTTTAGAATATCTTCACCATCGGAAGTGTTAACATCAACGCCAACAATTAGTCGTTCGGGTATAGTTAAAGCGTCACAAATACCAAATTATCAATGCAATGTAATAAATAAAAGCAATCAAAGTCAACAGCAAACGAATATCAGTAGCAATCAAATCCCCTCATCTTTACCGCAGCCCGCAAATAAACAATATGGATATCACGCCTTCATCAAGGATAATACAAACGGCTTTAATCAAGCACATTTAAAAAATAACGGTTACAAAGATGAAGTCGATATTGTTAGTGAAATGAATAAATTTTATCGAAAATCACCATTTGGCCAAAGAAAAAATGATTTGAAAACATCTCATGGTAGTGTGTGTGACGAAAGCCCTAAGAAGGAATCAATGTTGTGCAGTTTAGGTATTTTATACTCTCGGTTATTTATAGAAAATTTATTTATAATTAATTAATTACAGGGAATTCATTAATACGTAATATAACTTCATCGCCTTTTAGTCAGAAAAAAATTCAAAATCATCCTGAAGGCTTTTGGAATTCATCAAATCCTCCTCCCGATGGCGGTGGTGGTGGTGGAGGGGAAAATATTATTAGTGGTGGCTTTAAAAATGAATTCGGATCTCCCATAGCTGGACGAAAACGATTTCAAACAACGGTACCAATTTTAAATGACAATAGTTCACAATACCCCAGAGTACAGGGGAATACCAGTCCAATCGGTAAGTTGATTTTGCACTCATCTCATTTTAGACTCAAATTTCATTCGTTTGTTTTTACGCGATTTACTATTATTATGAGGGTTTAATTGGGAATTGTTAAAGAAAAAAAGGTCCAGGTGTACATTCCTATATATACATATACACATATATATACATAAATATTCAATATGAAGTTTCCTAGTTGAGTTGACATCAATTTTTATTCAACTAAATAAGCAATTGTGCTGCTACATTCAATTATTTTGTTCAATACATTTCAGTATTACAAAGATTTTATCATCAGCAAAATCAATTGCGAGAAAAGGAAAGGGAAAAACAAAAACAACAACAACAAGAAATTCATATAAATCCACTTCTAAATAGCTTTATTCCTAAATGTCACCCCAGTCATCGGATTCCTTCTCAAATTCCTCAGCCAATTAGTTATCAAGCCTCTACGTCCCATGAACACTACTCACCCGCTGCTCAATTAAATCCGCGTTCACTACCAACTCACCAAACAAATATTCCCGCATACAATCAACACACTGGTATCAAAAACCAACATAAAAGTATGCGGTCATCACCTCCATTGGTCTCAGATGTTTACAGTGGACATGGTGGAAATAATTCTGGATATGGTATGCAAAATGTGTACAGTAACAACCTCTACGGTCGGACAATGACGCAATCAGCCTTACAAAAAGAAGATCAAGGTATGCATTTGAATTTGCTAAATATTTAAAACTTACATTCATTGCTTTAATTATTATTAATTAAGTACTTTATTCAAAATTCTTTGTTTCTCTTCTAAAAAGCACTCATGCATTTTTTTTCTTTTTTTTCTGCATGCTTTTGCTGTCTCATCCTATGTTCATCATGCCTACTACATACCATACCATCTAATAATGCTCTTTAAACAAAAAATAAACATAATAAACTGAAACAAAACGGAACTAAAATATACACAAAACGATATATTAAAATGACTAAAATGCTGAATATTTGTTGCATTTAGGATGGTTAAATTCACTTGCAGGTGTTTTCAAACGACAATTTGCTTCCTATGTTAAATTACATTTAACATCTGGAGACAAAGACCAAGGAGATAATAATCATAGTAATAATTATCGAACGAGCACGACTGCAGTATCTGACGCGAAAACGACTGCCACAGAAGGCGAAAGTAATATTCACAGTAGTAAATATTGTGGATTAAAAGACCAACAACAAAAACAAAATCAATCGACAAGTCAGCATGTAATAACAACTGGTGTAGATAGACGACATCGAAGTCCAGATCCGCCTCCACGATATAACAGAGGACAATCACCACTTTTGCTTAGAAAAAACTTATTAGAATTGGGTCAACCACCGGGATCTCCAATGTTAAATAGAAGGTATTTATACAGAGATTTTTTATGCGTATAGCTACACCTAAAATATATTTAATTTTATTAGTTATTTATCTTAAACTTTTGCGCTCCGAGGATTTTTTATAATTTAAATTATATTCATTGTTATTTGAATCATTTGAATACCGAAATTGGTCAAAAATATGAATATAAAGAAGAGTCGTGACGGTCCATAGCATTCAAAGAATTTATTCATTCATTTCACACTAAGAGTAAGACTTGACTATGAAACAAAGAGAACCAAGGAACCAAGAAACTGAAAACTGCCTGATTTCTCTTCTAGTCTTGGAAAAATATTTGTAGGTAAATTGTGAGGTTTCTGAGGAAAGGCTTGAAAATAGAATCATTATATTTAATTGAAACAAAAAATTATTGATATTGGTGAGTTTAAAGAGGTTTTGAATTATAAGGAAATCTACAAGATATAAAATAAAAACAAAAGTGCAAAGCAATCGGTTCTATTAGTTTTCTGATCCAAGCGGCAACCACACGCTTTCGTGAATGAATTACAGATTACGGTGAAATTCTGTCTATACCCATGTCCTTTCAAAGAAGTAATCCGGATCACAGTTGGCATCCTCTACAAGTCGACGAAGCTTGCTTTACATACAACCCTTGTTGTTACTGGTATTCTGTTGGTAGTCCTGTCCGATCGTAGATTGTAAATATTGTTCGCAGTCAATTTGTGCACTGAAATCGCCTAGCATTCTTTTTGTATTATGTCTTGAGACTCCTTGCATTCATCGATCGCTCTGCTCTTCCGTATGCAACATACACGACTTTTCGATCGTTCATAGGGAAACCAGTGCCAAGTGCACGATGGGGCTCGCTCCACCCCATTAGTAAAACATGTATAGCCGCATTCTAGGAGCGTCTCTTTTACCTCAGCATTGCAAGTTCATTAATTTTGTACCACCGTAATTCATTTTAACACGCAACACTCATATACAAATTTAAAACGCTTTACGTGCCATAATTGAAATTGGGAAAAGATCATCGTTTGGACTTTGTTTGCACTCGACCCCGCATACAATTTATTGAATTTAATAATTACTATATATTTTTTCGATATTAAAGAAGAAATCAAATAATCCTTTTGTAGTTAGCATAGGCTCTTTTGGCAATTATTTCATGTCTATTTTAGAGTACTAACGTTATATTTTAATTTGTAGACATATTACAGCATCTCCTCCCATTCCACCACCTAGACGAGGATCGGAGAGTGTTCCTGGTTCCCCACAACATTTACGCACCCGGATACATTACACACCAGAGCCACAAAGACGAATATATCGAACAATAGATCAATGAGTGGCACTACAAATAATGCTTATGTGATATTGGTATGGCTTTAGCGATGACATTCAAGCCGATTTAGATTGAATTAAAACCGAACATTCAGGCAATTAGGCTTTGATGATATGCTAGATTGTTGTTGGTCTATAAAAACTACTAAAAACTACAATTACAATCAACAATCCCTTAACGAAATAAAAGTCATGCTGCGAGATTCTATCAAACAATAATTAAAAAGACACTAATCAACGTTACGACTGATTACTATTGTTATTGATGGCACACTTCAGACACAGAAAGATAGTAACAATACAAATTCGGTTTCCTGTAACAACTAAAAGTAATTACTAAGTGGAGCTATAACTCTTTAATTAAGTCTTCAGCTCCTAGGGGATATATAATATATTTATACTGAATCTTTAGTGACCCTTTTCTGTTTGAAATTTTGTCGTATTCGTTGGCTGACGACGAAAATATATTGAATAAAGTGTCGGAAGATGTTTAGTTGGCGTTTTCTAAAATTATTATAATTATATTTCGATCTGTGCTTAAGAATTAGTATTTATGAAATGCTAGATACATGCAAAAAAGACTGTAACTATATTAGCAGTAGACTTTTTATACTTTTCATTAGATACTTTAAATTACTTTTCGGAGCATGATTCATTTCAATTTATATAATAAATGTCAAATGTGAAAAGGGTTACGAAAATATGTACATTACAATATTAGCGAGATAAGGATATTATGCGCTTCATTACTGTAAACCTCTCATAAATTTCTTGTATATCTTTTATTCAAAATTTTTGTCCCCTTTAAGGCACTGTTGCTTAAAAATTTTCCCCCGTCATTATGGCTTATTTATTATTTAAAAAAATTTTTTAATTAAAATAATATTGAAAAAATAATAATCGTAATCGAATTAATAAGCGAAGCAAAGTAAGTATTTATTGCTACTATTAATCAATATTTATTATATAACTACCATTTGAATGGAGCCCTTAAAAGTGTAAAAGAAAATGTTCTATGCGAAAAATGACTGATTGTACAGAATATTTTATTATTAACTATTTATAAAAACGAAACCTATAATAGTACATAATTTAGAATAAAATAGAATTACAAAAAAATACAATAATAGAAAGATGTTCTAAAACTGCAGAAAAAAGAAGAAAAAAAACTGTAAAATTGAAAAAATTAAAAATCGAATACTGAAAATAATATTTTGGATTTGAGAAAGGATTACCTACCTGAAATTATATACGTAGTGCGGTTCGAAATTTTTCGCTTAAATAATCTTGCGGTCCATAAAAACGTGGTTTCATTAAAGGCGTTTTATACTTGTTGTTAACGTCGAGCTGTAATTAAATTCCATACAATTAGCAGTTTGTCGCCGTGAATAAAAGTTTGAAATTTTTTATTTAGGGGGGAGGGGGCCTCTTTGGACAACCATATGCCTACCACAAAAATTGGGTATGATATCTGAAGAGATACCTTCATACTTCTAAAGGATCACCTGATCTAACTCAGCTATAATGGTGTCCAATTTGTGATCCTAATTTCCGCGACCCTCCCAGCGGAAGCCCAGTTTGGGGAAACTTTCGCTTTTTCTGCAGAAATAGCAGTATTAATTTAAATCAAATCGTCAAGATTATATATTAACGATATTATCACATATATTGTAAAATACTGTTATAGACGTTATGATTACACGTTTCAGTTGTAAGTTTAAAATGATATTACTTCCAAATCGCCAAAATGTAATTTGATTATGTTGGGGTGAAGGACATAATCGAGAATGGATCATAAAAGGGCACCAAAATCGGTAGGAAAATATTTCAACGCCGATCGTTTAAAAAAGGAATTATTGAATGAACAAATATAATAAATAATAGCGCATGCATTGGTCAAGATTATTAATGAATCAACGAGTCAAGAACACTTCCCTGAAAGTTGGAAGAAGTCTACAATTATTCCGGTCGAAAAACAGGAAATAAAAAAATGTGAGGAGTTCAAACCAATTACTCCATAGTATATAGTTTGGATTCAGCATTAAAATATTCTACAAGATGGCAATAATTGATTGAGGTATTCGTTTTTTGTTCAGTGTTGGATTTAGAATTGTTTACCTCCAAGAGAGTAAACAATGTCTAAGATCTAAAAGTAATTCCATATTTTACAATTATTTGAAATAACTTTTTTGTAGAAAAATAATTTTACCACGTAAAAAACACAAAAGTGGAGTTACTACTCTTTGCCTTTCAGGTACAGAAATGCAGAAAAACAAAATATTTTCATTATTCTCAGATTTTAAAAGAGAGCTTTCGAGATGAGACGGTGGACAGGAAGATATTACTAAACAAGTTGAAAAAGTATGAAATAGCAGGAAAAGAGTACAACTGGTTCAAGAGTTATTTAACGCAGTACAACCGAGTAAATGGTGAGATATCCCAATCAATACAGACTTCAATTGGAGGGCCGCAAAGATCAGTGCTTGGAATTATATTGTCTTTGGTATGTATAAATGATATCGTACCTGCCGATGTACAGTGTGAAATTTGTCTTATTTACTGATAATGGCTTATTGCATATCGCGGGCGAGAACGTGAGTGTGAATGGATAATGGTGATTAATGGTAGCTACGGCCGAACGTTAACGTTGATGGTGATAATTTATAACGACTTAAAGTTCGGTGAACACATAAATTAGACACGTGGTAAAATAGGGAAAAAGGTTGGATTTCCAGAAAGAAGGAAAAATGTGTTGACTTTTACAGCAATACAAATTTATAATGCTATTGTCTGTATTATTTTTGACTACGAATGAAGAGCTTAACAGATTGCAGAAACTTCAAAAAAAAATATATATGAGAGTGATATTGCGTTGTAATCATTATCATATAAATATAGACTAACCATATTATTCAATTTGCATTAAATAAAATATTGCTGCCTCTTCTCTGAAAAGCGTTCTCCATTGCTGCAAGTGCGGCACCGGGTGAACTCGATTTCGCGAGTTGCACTTCATGTGAACGAGTTGAAGTTTGATAACTTCTTTGAATTATTTTCTGATAGGGCATTTTTACCTTTTATGGCTTTGGAATTTTTTATATTTGAATAAGAATTTAGAAATTAAACTTTTTTTTATATAAAACACTCAGTTTTGTTCTCTTATGAAGTGTGATTTCGACCCTGTTTGAACTTAATTTCAACTCGGTTTTTCAACTTTTCGTTCACAAATGCACGGGTTAAAATTTAAACTCAGCTTCGCAAAATTGAAATCAAACCCCGTTTCTAAAAATTGAAAATTTCGTTTTATGTTCGAAAGCGTCAGAGAAATCCGTATACAACATCCGACTTGCTGTGGCTCATTCATCTTAAGAAGAAGAAGGAGTTGTGTTTACGGTATTTACGTTTGTTAAAGTGGTTCTCATTAGGAAAGTAAATTATTTTCAATGGATGTTATATATAAAGTTAAGAAAACTCCATTAATAAGTATAGAAAATCAATTTGACAATTTTAAAGCTCACTTGCCAGTGAATGGCTTTTTGCCGAATACGCGAACTCACCTGAGGGAATTGGTAAATTTCGCCGGTGACGACAAGGAGTTCTCTCAGTTGGAAGAATCAGTATCATTAAATAACTTATCGCAGGATGATGACTTAAATACTTTAAAGCTTGGCTATTTACATAGATTTCGGGAAAAGGCCATTATTGAAATACCTAAAAAAGCACTTCGCTTGAAAACATTTCAAGAACTACTGAAGAAGAGGAGACAGTGTAAAACTGGAGGTTGCTTTGGTACTTCAGAATTTTCGTTTAAAAAAGTTGTCCAGGAGCAGGGGGAAAATGTTGCTGAAATTGATCTTCAGCCATTTGAAGATGTCGTAATTTCCATTCGATTCTACAGGCCGTTCAAGTTTCAGTCTGCGGTGCCGACTTTTGGACCACGATTTGCGGAAGAATTTCTGGTACTTGGTACGAATAAATTGTGTGAGCTGCGAGATAAAATCAGTTGCATATGTAACAATAGATGTTTGTTTGACATGAGCGAAGATCCCTACCAAGACCCTCCTACTCCAAAGGCTAATCCAGGATTTTTCTTTATAACCGATACATTCTACAATGATACTCGCAACCCGCTGAATCACGACTACTCTGCGGTAATTAGAGACTGGCTGAATTATAAGAAGCAGTTCAAAGACATCGAGTTTAAAGCTGCCAAAATGGAGGAGACGAGATTTATGGATCTAACAATTCGTCTTGGCTTCCCACAAGTTTATCAACATCATGGAAATTGTGAGCATCTCTTTACATTCTCCTCAATACGATTGCTGTCTCTGTTCGATGATTTGAACAGAGCCCAGTACCCCTCACTTAGGACGGTGTCGTATCCTCATGTGATTCTCTGTCACATTTGCGCCAGTCGAGTGTACACATTTATTGTTAAAAGTAGTAACCGTCAGTTCCACGATCCAACGTATTTGTGCAGAGTGTGCTTCGAATCTTACTATTATGTTGATGGGAAGAAAATATGTGACTTTGAGGTTTACCAGCTTAATCCTGATGAGATAATTGATACCATTCCACAAGAAGAGGACGAAAGCGAAGATGACGACGATGAAGAATCTGAGGATGTAGATACAGATTTGGAACCTGAGGTTAAATAAACTGCGAAATGAGACTATATAGATAGAATAAAGGAAATGCTTTTTTTTGTATATCTTCGTTGTTGAAGTTGGGATTTTGGTATGCTGGATGGAAACTGCATATGGAGTGGGGTAATACAACGGAGATTTCCCCTTATTGTTAGTAAGAAGTGGTTTTTAACAGACATGCGTAATGAACACGTTATAGCCGCTAAATTTAAACGTGCTACGCGATTTTAATAATTTGTATTGTGTACCGAAATTTGAAAATATATTTTTATAGATCATTGATATAATTAAATTACTGCAAAGACATAAAGGAAAAATATGTTTAATTACTCATTTAATTTTTAAATTACTTAAAATCTCCATACAACTTTGACATGGTGACGTCGTCGACCAAATGTCATTTTTCTCTTTACCATACTTTGTGTTCTCTATACCGTGGAAGAGATGCATTGTATACAGAGCACAAAGTATGGCCGATAACGTCGAATAAAAATGAGGAAGTGGTCTTACATATCCAACATAAGTCTACAGACAACTTATAGGAGGTTTTCATACAACTAGATAGATACTGACATAATACATTCTTCTTACTCTAATTCTAATATTTATAAGTGTGATTACTTTATTATTTATTCCCTGATTTTAAATGTAAACGTAGAATAAATCTGCTTTAACTTCATGCAAGAGCTCTTGTTTTTGGCAATACTGTAAAAATAGATATGGCTGCCGTGATCTGCCTTCGTACCTAGGATTTGCGAAGTGATTTTATCTGTTGCATTTGTACTAAATCCTGTATCATGACATTTTTAAAGGATTATTTTGCTTCCTTGAAGATCTCATTAACATACGGTTGTGTCCACAGTTTATAAGGAAAATGATTAAGTGGCAAATGTGGATTTTGTTGAGTAAATGACAAATGAAAGCGTCGTGTCAGCTTTGTCGGTAGTTAAGGGCAAGTTTTCAGAATAATTTAATTAGTGGTTAATTCAACGAAATAAAGGCAAATATTTATAATCTGAAATATAAAATTGTGGATATATCTTTTGTGGTAATAAATGGGTCTATTTTAACCCGATTTTAACATGTGACCTCAATCTGACGTTTTGCTCTAAAACTTTTCGTGCTAATGCATTTTCGTGTTTTGCATTTATTGCTGGATGTAGTGTGGCTTAAACACAAGTATTATTAAAGTATTAGGAAGTGGAAAATATAACGTGAACGTACATTGGGAAGTTGAATTTCATATTTTCGATATCTATGAGTCATATTCGCAGTGTTTACAACGGCAATGTAGGAAGTTTTGGATTGATTAAAGAGCATGACTTGGGATGTCGCAGAAATGTCTGATATGCATTAGGAGATGTTATTAATAACTCTCTAGTAATCGAAAGCAATGTTTTCCCTGCAGAGCCGCAATTAAAGCAAAAATGCAGTCAATAGAGAGTCCCGGTGATAGTTCCAGATACATACTGCAGGTGAGTAGGAAGATATTTAGGTTCTAGTAATTGGAGAATATGCAAGTGATTAAATCTGAACAGGATTTTATATTTTTCAAAATCTCGTTTGTAGAACAGTTGTTGGATTTGCCCCTGGTTTTTTTTTTATCAGTAATTATTGTCACTTCCAAATCTTAAATGAAAATCTCCAACAAATTTTTTCTTCAAAGAGCCCAAAAAAGACAAGATTAAAAGAAATGTGCAACGAACATTTTTTTGACTTTTAAATGGAATGGTAATACTGTGCACTTGGATTTTCGGACCAATTGGAATCTCAGTTCATTTCAAATGTTCTTTCCTAGTTGTAAGGAGAACTAGTAAGAAAAATACCTTCAACTGTGACAGCTTTAATTTAAAACTGAAAAATCATTTTGACCTTTGGAGAATTGAATGTCTTCGTAAAACCGGAGATAAGTTGAAATTTGGCAAAATTGATATGTTGTATGCATTCAATAGTAAGTTTTTAGCTTTGTTCATTGATATAACAAAGATTTAAATCGGACTGCATAATGAAGTTACAAGCGAAAAAACATAATTATCCTTTTTAAAGGTTCCTTTAATGAATCCTGATGAGAGTTGCAAGTAAAAAATTCTACTCCACAACCATAAACTTTATAATATAAATAGCCTGAACGTTTCAGAACAAACGCAAACTAGATAATGATACCAAAATTGGCTCAAAATACAACTCTCTCTCTATCCTTTGCAAACTCAATGTAGTGCGAAAGTTTGAATTCAAATTCTGCAGCCAGCGCACATTTTGTTGTCATGACCAAATAATTAAACCGGTTTAACCAGAGAATCAAAAGTACACTTAAGTATCTCTTTTTCTTGATGCATTTTATGTTGAACGAGAAAATTTTTGGCTTTATAGAGAAGTTGTCAATTGTGAAATACCCTTTAATTTGCGTGTGTGTTAGTGTATTACATCTCATGAAATAGAAAAGGTTTTTGAGGAACAACTGATGACAGTATCCTTCCCTTCCCTGCGCTCTATTACCTAAAAATCCGATTTTACCGGAGTAGTGACAACAAAGTGTGCGCTGGCTGATTAAAAGTAGAAATACTACAGATTTATTCAGGTGCATTTACAGAAATAAGCAAAACAAATGCTTTCGAAGCATTATCACTTGGCAAACTACGTTTGATGATTTAAAATCTTCAATAAAATATTGCGAATATTTTAGGCGCGCATTTTTGAGGTGACAGTACTCATTCCATGTTTATTTCAGGTCTGTTTCCTTACTTGCAGGAAATAAAATTCATGATCAGGAAACTGCAGAAAGTCGTTCCCTAATGTTTAAATCTTGTTGACGTCTTAACTTCCCCAGCAAAAGTCTAGTTTAGTGTCACCAGCATCTTCTTCTTACTGAACGTCATTTGTGGTCTGTAACTAGTGCTAGAAATCCTTATCCTTTTGCTCCTTTTACGATTATGCCAGTTTTCAAGCGCAGAGAATAAATAATATTATCAAAGAGGCGATACAGAACGTAGGGCATCCTTGTTACTTTAGTAGTCATTATTAGAGATATATAGGGCCTATTCCAATCCAAGTCTTTAGCTTCGTCTTCGTCTTCGACTCGTTATAACAATTAGTGTCGTCAGCAAGCAAGTTAATTTTTTCCAATTCGTTTCCTTAGCTTGATTTCTGAGATTTCGTTGATGGTTTCATGGTTAAGACCTATGTGAATATTAGAGAGAAATTGATAAAAATTATACACTTTTTCGCTTAATTTTAATTATATATGTTGTTAATTTATTCTAAATAAAAAAATTAAGTTAAATGTTTTGTGTTTTCTTACTAAAAAGTATTCATAATTATCTGTCGTTGACTTCATGAAGTGTTATACAAACAGCTTTACAAATGCGTAAAAAACAGATTTTTTTTTAATACGTCGGAGCGGGCAATCCCCGTAAGTTGTCCCGGGATAATTTTACTTATCCCTTTTTTGAATCCAAACTCAATTTTTCATTTCTGCATTATTTTTAATACTTGACGAGGTCGAATTAGTTTTTTTTTTCTACTTTCGACTTATCCTCAATACGCAAAAATAAACGCTACAAAATCTGATGTGCCAGTCAGTCTTCGGGTATAATCAGGCACTGCTAACAGAAGTTAGCACAAAATCCTCCTACACAGTTTTATTGCAATCAAACAAGAAGAAATTACCAATTAATGAAGTATCACGCAAGATTGAAAATGGATAGAAAATTCTAAAAGGACAACAAAAAGAAAGCTCTTCATAAAAAACGAATAAGGCTTAATGAATACGGCAGGAGAAAAAAGTCAAGTACATTACTTTTTAACTTGTTTCATTTGTTATTATGTACTTATAAAATTCGGAGGAGATGCAGTCAATATCACATACCCAGCAATTGGTCTATATATATAACATGTTGGTACGTTCGTCGGAGATCACTTCGAATGGAGCTAACCCTGGGTCTCCACTAGACATTTTCATTGCCATAAA
>QYTT01092562.1:58857-71492 GCA_006980735.1 Dasypogon diadema
AAAGATCAGACTCCACATACGGGGCATTCAATTGGTGTATTAGATATATTTGGATTCGAAGATTTCGGGACACAGAATAGTTTTGAGCAATTTTGCATTAATTATGCCAATGAACACCTTCAGTACTATTTTAATTTGGTGAGTATAGATTTTTTATTTCCACTTTTTAACCAGGCGAATATTTTGGGTAGTGTGGATTTTTTGTTATTCTTTTTGTGTATAAATAATTTCGGAGAAAAACAAAATAACGGACACGTAGACATACTTTTGAAAAGATAGATAAGGTCTAAAACTATAGATGCACGGTTGATTTTTTTCATCATCTCATATTAGAAATCAAGCCGAGGAGTTAAACTCCATACATTTTGAGTATAGATCAAGGAAAAGGGAAGGGTAGTATAAACTTGTGTCCGACGTTAGAAAGTAAATCAATTTGGCCAAATTATTTACTATTCTATAATCCTTGTTATTGGTAGGTACTTATGAAACTATAGTCTGCACTCACATAATGACGATTTCGGCTGAATTTGGTGTGAATCTTTTGATTCTATCGAATTAATGCATGAACGTACATTTTGTGTTCACTGTGACCCCCTTCGTATAGTATAATTTTTATAGAAAGATCATAACTATCTACCAAATTTTATTGCTCTGAATAGACTGTAGGTTTTTTCTCATTGTCGTAGAAGTAACAATTATTTCCGGTTCTGATGCATTAATTTACTAATGTTGATTCATGATTTTTAACTAATTACAGCATGTTTTTAAATACGAGCAAAATGAGTACAAACGTGAAGGTATAAAATGGCGAGATATTGAATTTATGGATAACTCAGGATGTCTGCAATTATTTGAATCCAAACCTACCGGACTACTTTGCATTTTGGATGATTTGTGCAAGTGAGTATTATTCTCCTTTTCTACATACAAAAAAAAAATTAACTGGGAATTTGTAGCTTCCCGGGTGCCACAAATGAAACGTTATTACAAAAGTTTAATAGTGTCCATAAAGAGAATAAATTTTATGAAAAACCACAACGTAAGGAAAGTGCTTTTATTATAAGGCACTATGCTGGGAAAGTCAAATATCAGGTGATGTGTAATTTTGATTAAGCTGGAAGTGTGAATAATTGTAGTAATTAGGTAGCTGAGATGCGAGAAAAGAACCTTGATTTGATGCGTCAGGACATCGTTAGTGTACTAAAGAATTCTAGTATGGCATTTGTGCGTGAATTAGTTGGAGCCGATCCCGTCGCTGTATTCCGATGGGCAATAATAAGGGCATTTTTTCGAAGTTATTTTGCATTTCGTAATGCTGGAATTAAACACAGAAAAGAACGGAACGATTTCGCTTTAAACAAACTTTCAGGGAAACATAGATATCGTCAACATAACGAAGTAATTCTGAGGTAAGTTCCAATATTTATGTAAATTAGGGTCTACGAGGATTTTGATAATTGTTTGTTTGTAGTGTGCACTGTTTAAAAATCTTCGAAATGCAGTCGCAAAGTATTTATATTGTAGATATATTAGTTTATCTATAGATTTGCAATTTTAATACATATTTGATTACTTAAGAGTTCTAGAGCTTATGTTTGCGGCAAAAGGGGGAGGGTACACAGTGAAAGAAAATATAAAAAAATATTGTTTGTTTGCATATGTCTCTAAATTATTCAGTTCATCTATCGAGGGTGCTAAAGCATTGTAGCCGTAACTAGAGGCATTTAATACATCACGTCCAATACTATATAAAATTTATCTTCTTTCAAGTTACATTTAAACTATGTACTACACTATGATGTGTACTAAATTATTCCAGATGAATCATCATCACTGTCTATGACAACCGACCCTCATAGGATTTTAATCATCTCTCTGCGACTAAGTCTCTCTACTATAGAGTTTCTGACCTTTAATACGTTCTTACTGGTTAATAACGTGCAAAATACCAAGGGTTCCTTGCACGTCGCTAAACTAGTGCAAACAAGGTTTTCTATGTTTTCAATTACCAGTGGGGTTTATCTCCAGGACCATCTTGGACAATCTTCTACTTTATAATATTTACTATATTAGGGACTCAAAAAGGACCTTAAAAATAAGGTACAATAAGTTAAAAGGGGAAAATTTTATAAGCGCCAGCTGCTTTTGCGACTATACCTCTTACAATAATAAGGGAATTAACTTACCTGCAGATTGTAAGATATTCTAAGCTTCACGTTGAAATTGTAAATGGCACAAGTGATATATGAAAGAACAACAAAAGTTTCAATGCAATGGCCTGGTCGATGGCTCTTAATCTTTTTCAAGCAGCAAAGTAATTGTGGAGATTGTAGCAATCATGATATGGATTTCTAAGCATAATGAAGATTGTCAAGGTATTAGACTTTAATTGGATTGAACTGCTACAATTTCTGCGCAGTTTTACGCGTTTTGGATCGATGTCTTTATTATAATGCGTGCTTACTAAATTCAAAAAATATATTGAGTACAATTAATGAACAGAAACTCGTCACAGAATTTTTTTATATACGTGTAAAAAATTCTGGTCCTACGGTTACCAAAGCAAAATGTAAATTTTGTATCTGTGGATTGTTAATGGGAATTGTTTTTTTCATAGAATACTTTTTTTTCAATGAAGTGTGTACTACACTCTGAACTTCTTTCTAGGAAGAATTTTTGTAAAAAGTGAAATGAATTTTCTTATGTTACATGTATGTAACTAATCTAAAATCAAACACAAAACCTATTTTAAACAACATAAAAATTTGTTTAAAAATTGTTTTTCGATTCTCGACGAAGTGTTTCATAAAATGTGATGTTGACAACGAAAAAGAAACAATCACGTACAATTAGAAAATTATGTAAAAGAAGGACGTAAAATGTCAGTGCACACTACACGGTATCATTTTCCACATGCACACTATTTATGCGTTGTTTTTAATTTAGCCATCTAGTGACTGTTTCATCTGTAAATCTAACAATAAATAGAATTGCGTAAGTGCTTAATGAATCACATAGTGTGGTGTTATATGTTGTAATACTGGATATTTATTTTTTTTTATTTTAGTTTTGCATGTGTATGATTTAGCTAATTATTTCTTATTTCTTTTATATTTTTGTTTTATTTTGTTTAGTAAAAAGAGCAATATGATAAATGAGGTGCCAATGAGTCAGCAACAAAATAACTCTGGTCGAAGCGCTAGACGTTCTTGGTCTGGTGTTGCTTTCAATAACAAAAATTTTCCCGATGCCAAGCTTATATATGAAAACAATCAAATGAATGTCAGTGAGAATAACGGCACTAGAGCATTTTCAAAAAATTATTTAAAATTTGAACGCTCGAATCAAGATGTTATGGCTAGAGCATCGCAAATTGTTCAGTAAGGATATTTAATTTTTTTATTTTATTTTTAGTAATCTTATATATATATATAAATACTGATCAGTTTATCTAGATTTATTTCAAATTTGTAATTGTAAAAAATTTTTATAGGAAGAATAAATCGTTCCGTCCGAGAGAAAGACCAAAAAAGGGTTTGAAAAATTTGCAAACGGTTAAAATGATGACAGCAGGAACGAACTCAGTTAATCAAACTGGAGTTAAAACTCGAAAGCAACCTTTAACTGTTACTGCACAGTTTCAAATTTCATTGAGTGCGCTTATGGATACTCTGAATCAGGTTCGTAAAAAGTTGTAACAGTTTTATTGAAAATTTATTTACATTCTTTTAGGCAAATCCTTTTTTTATACGTTGTATAAAATCAAACTCACAAAAAATTCCAAACAAATTTGATGAGTCGACCGTTCTGCGTCAAGTAAGTATTAGTAATTCAATTGTTTATAAGCTATTCAAACACGTGTAAGTCATAAAATTTTTGGCATGAACATATTCATAGCTTATTATAACTAACCGCAACGAAAATTGTGTGTTAAAATTATGATAACGAGATATGAATTTCATTTCAAAACTAAAACTATAATACCGAGCTGAGTTCGATCCGTCGACCAATCAAATCTAGCGGATCAAACCTACATGAACATTATGAGTAAATTAAATTAGGCTAAATTTTAGAGCAACTAAGATGTTAGAGTTAAGGACTTTTGATTATTACAACAATAAAAAATTTATTTTTGGCCAGAATTAATCATTTTGGATTATATAGGAAATTGAACATAATTTTATGTTCTATAATATTTTCAAGTATTGAATATTATCCAAAATATTATTCATAATAATATCTGTTCACAGTTGAGGTACACAGGCATGCTGGAGACTGTTAGGATAAGACGAGCTGGATATAATGTTAGACTCACATATGAGGAATTTATCCAATTATATAGGATCTTATTGCCAAAGGGTTTAGTAAGCTCACAAAAGGATGTAAAGGACTTTTTAAATACAATGGACTTAAACAAACAACATTACCAATTAGGTATTATTAGTTTGTTGTTGTTTTTTAGTTCCATCTATAGTTTCTCTCAATACTTTTGATGTAGGTGCAACAAAAATTTATATGAGAGAATCACAAAAAATGAGATTAGATATTAAACTTCACACAAAAATCGTGGACAGTATTATATTAATTCAACGATGGTTTCGTGGCATACTTCAAAGGCGAAAGTTCCTACTTTACAAATCAGCAACTGTTACAATTCAATCCTACTGGAGAATGTATTTAACTCAAAAGCAGTTAAATTTCAAAAAATTGCAAATAAATGCTGCTTTAATAATACAAGCTACATGGAAAATGTATAAAGTAAGAAATTGGTTTCGTAAACTTAAAAATGGCATCCTTTTCGTGCAAACTCATATAAGAGGATATTTGGCTAGAGAGAGATACAAAATAGTGAGACAAGTATGTATTAGAATATGTTAGTACATTATTATTATTCTTAATATGAATTATTTGCAGAAGCACCTCAGAGAAAGAATTAAATTACGACCTACACAAAGTTTGCCAAATAATGAAAGGTGAGTAAATATTTCATAAATTTTGCTATGATTATTCCGTCGAAAGTACACATTCTTCATTTCACTTGTACGTAACAACAAAAAATAATTGAATCGAGACTGACTTGAGTAGCCTACACACCATTATGACACTCACAAACGATCAAATGTATCTAAAATCCAAAATGGTATTCAGATTTACAAGCTCAGTGGTTAAAGGGAACACCTTTAGTTGTTTGTGTTTTCCATTCGATGCACTTTTGGTGTAAAAACGTTTAATATTTTACTTTGCTAGGAGCATTTTAAGTAGTTCTCTGAAAACTTATTCTACTAGAAGTTTTGCAATGTAGTAAATTAATAAATTTTACTGTGGTGGTTAATTTTTGATGAGATCCAAAATTCGCATTCCACTTCGCCGACTATGAATTAATAATTTGTCGATTAAGTCAGCAATTATTATAAAATATATATACTGATGTTAAAAATTAAAGACATACAGTAATTTTATTTAACATAACTTCCGATTTTATTTTTCAGGATGCTTGAAGATATGTATGATTCTCAAGATATGAAGAAATCATTTCAGCATACGCATTTAAGTCTTGATTCAAATGTGGATGAATCAAAGGAGAAACGTCAGTTATCCACCATGCATGGCTTAGGTGGCTCATTTCTCGAATCACAAAATAACGAAGTGTTACAGAAAGCTGGCAATCAACTCAGGAGTTTAATGATTTCTTCTGGAAATAATAATAGGACTTTTGCTTTTGCGAATGAAAACTATTTCCAACCCAAAATAAATGAAGGAAAACTATATCTTGTTCAAAACTGTCCCGATCTCAGTGAACAGGCAAAATCACGTTACTTAAGTAAAGAAGGCAATAATAGATATTTTGATGATACATCTAATGTACTAAAAAGGTATGTGCATAAATAATACTAGTACTTATTCATGGTATGATATTTTTCTTTTTTTTCTAAATTGTAGGCATGAGATTAATAAAATGCCTGTTAGAAGAACAGATTCCGGTCCACCATTGCGAAGCGATTACGAAGATATTGGAGATGCGAAATTACCCTCGAAAATGTCTTCATTAGATAGTTCATCAAGCATTATTCCAGTAAATAAAACCTACTCAACTACAAGTTCTTCAAGTTCCCACGAAAATATGTCAAACTTAACATTAGCAGAGAGCATGCCACCGCAAAGCCAATTTATTAGGCCAGATAATCTAGGTGGTAATTCCGATGAAGAACTAAATTCAAACTATCAAAGATATTATGAAAATTTAGCAATTTCGAAAGGTTGTGGTAATATTCAGTTGGGTTATTCAACACCGCATCAAAAAAGTTCCTATACGAAACATGTACAATCATTAGAAGAATCGAAAATTTCACCTGTAATTACTCCACGTGGAAAAGCTGCTGCGCTTTTAGGTTCGATATCAGAAGATCAAAATCAGATTCCCTGTAGCCATCGTCCGCACAAACAGCCTAGCAAAAGTCGTCGTGTTAAATCAAATTTAAGCGATGAGTTATCCAGTACGAATTTAAGTTCACATGTGCCAAAACCTAGTGAATACCCGTCAGATTCACTTAAAAGAAGAAATTCAGATCCTAGTACGAACAAAGTGCCACTATTGGAAGTTAACCGTGGGAATGATATGTATCAATCTAGTACACAAATAACAATAGCTGGTCATCGTTTTCGAAAAGCAGCAAGAATTGGAAAGGCAGAGAAGTGTGCCAGTTGTCAAGAGAGCGATGCATTTGTAAATGAGGGATATCGTTGTTTAGATTGCAAAGTTTTAGTTCATACGAAATGTATACAAAATGGTGGAGTTAAAACTTTAATTTGTGAAGCTAAAAGATCGAAACGATTGAGAAAAAATGAAAAAAACCTCACACCAAATTCGAAATATTCAGGTACCCGGGAATATACCGACTCAACGGATAGAATAATAAGTGACGCTAAAGAACTTAATCTTATGCATGACTTTATAACACAGAAAATCTATAAAATGGATGAATCAGAAGGTGATAAATCTTCAGAAGTTGACAGAGTATTTAAACAGGCGTTGCGTGCATTTAAGGATAATCTTGTAACACAGTATAGTGTTGCACATAAACAAAATTCCGACTCTCTGAATATAAAGTATAGAGATTTAATTGATAACTTTGGTCAAGTAATGGAAACATGTTGTGGAAAGAAAAATGATTTTCCTCTGACTATGGGTGTAAATGCCTTTCGTGGATTTATGAATGAGTTTATGAATTCCAGAGAAAATGAAAAACCGAAAACCAAAAGGAAAAAGGATAAAAAACGAAAAATTGAGGAACATACAAGTTTTAATGGTAATTGATGCCAATTGTTATGGATATAGATTTTAATTGTTTATATTTAAGGACATACTTTTCAACTAACTATTCTTAATATTGCGACTGCCTGTGAGATTTGTCAACTGTTCCTCTTGTGGCCTCTTGAAAGGGGACTGGTAAGAATATATATATATATTTTATATTTATAGAAATTATTCGCAAAAAAGTATTTTTCCCTTTGCTTAACATTTATGCTAGATACAATTATAAATTACAGAGTAATCGTTTCAATAAATGAATAGTTAAATGTATTGAATGCGATACTGTTTCAAATTATGGACCTACTACTTCACAATAATCTTTCCCAAGCTCAACACGTTTTCAGATTGTGACAGATTTAACACGTTCACGACGGTGCTCTGTTAATAAGAGATCTTTCTCATGTTAGATATGGTTTGTAATGTAATTCTCTCAGAAAAATCGCCTATGAGCGACTATTGGTACACGCCGTCGTGAACGTATTAAATGGGCGCATGACAATTGAGCAAGAAAAGATTTTTAAGAAGGGAGTAATTTTAATTTTTTCATTTCCTTGTGTAGAAGCAATGAAATTCGACATTATCTAATCCATAGAGTGCTGAGGCTCGTACATAAATAATCCGGTAACAATCACCATACTCCTGTGAGAAGTGTAGTTGCAACAGCAAAAAAATATAATATAAAAATTGAATAATTATCAATATATTTAATTTTGTATAATGGACATTAGGAGCTGCAAATAACTCTGCATTTTCTTTTTCGCAGGTCTGTCAAAACTGCCGTTTGACATGTCACAAAAAATGTTACCAGAAGGCATCGCCGTGCAATAAAATTTCACCAGCGCAGGGTACTGGATCATCTATGGCGAATATTCAATCAGAAAATAAGTTATTTGGTGTGCCATTAACAAATTTATGTTTAGTGGAGGGAGCAAAAATTCCTGTTCAAATAGAACAGTTAATAACGAAAATAGAAATGTTGGGTTTATATTCTGAAGGTATATACAGGAAGAGTGGAGTTAATTCGAAAATTAAGGAATTAAAAATTAAAATGTCGGAAATATCATCCGCCACTGAAATTGACTACGAATCTTATAATGTGAATGTGCTTGCAAATGTTTTAAAATCATTTTTGCGTGATATGCCAGAACCATTATTAACATTTGATCGATATGATGATTTTCTTAGGGCTGCAGATTTACCAGACACCACTGTACGAGTACAAACGCTCCTCTCTTTGATTAAAAAACTACCACCAGCCCACCACTTTCTGTTAGAACGATTAATTTTTCATTTAGCCCTTGTGGCACAGCGAGAAAAACATAACCGAATGTCGGCTAGTTCTTTGGCAATAGTTTTTGCTCCTTGTGTCTTACGAACTAATCGCATGGTACCTGCCCAAGATAGTCTTAACGATATTGGCCGACAGACAAAATGCATTGAAACTTTAATCACACAGAAAATGCTGAACGTGAAAAGTACATTAGCTGACATAGACACTCTTGATACTGCAGCCCACACTGCCACAACAAGACTTAGCACCTTGCGAAGTTCGAAAATATTTTCTCCCGAGGAATTGACACCAAGACCTAGTTTGGAATGCGAAACAGAAGAGATGATTTTAGAGGGGCACATTCAAGAAATCAGAAAAGAAAAAGCGCTTCTCACGTCTGCATTGCCAAATCTGGTTAGAGCATCTTCAGATGATGATTTACTGTCCACTGATTTAGAAGGGGAGGGTGGTAGTTTGGATGATTTAAGTACAGGGAAAGATAAGGATAGCCACTCTTTCGTTGAGTGCAAAGAATTAAAAGATAGTTTAGACTCATCCTTAGGTAGTGTAGTGGATGGAAGTAATAGGAAAATTGTCGATGACCCGGGAGCCTCCAGAGAGAGCATTTTGCCTTATGACGCTGATTCAGCTAGTGATTCAATTGTGTTAAGTTACAATTTACGAGATCAAAATATAGATTATATTCCAAGTCCCCGCCACCAAATGTCATCTGAACACGACACCATGTCAAAATCTAACTTCGCAAAATCGTCTACAAGTTTTGTAGGGAATACTCGTTGGTCTGGCAGTCAACAAAATTTAAATTTTAATATTCCAAATAGTAGTTATAGTTCAAGCGGATCGAAGCCGGTTGCAATGCGCAGCATGTCAGGGGGATACGAATCCACAGTTCTGCACAGTTCGCCGAATGTATTATCTAATCAAAATATAAGTTCTAGTTCACCCATAACTAGCAATAAAAGCAGTATTAAAGATAAAAGTAATCGGAACAATAAAAAGAAACCAGGAAGTTTGGATGATGAGCCAATAATGGTGTGAACATTTCGGGATGATTGATTAATATAAAAATAGTCGATATGTAATAAAGACAGAATTTTCACTAGAATCAATTTAATTTAGATATACTTTACCGTTTTCGTATTGTTAATAATTATTATTTTTTTGTCATTTAAATATTTTGACGAAAGTTGTCGGTCTTCGTCACATGTGATTTTTCTTGTTTAAAAATTCAAGTTGGAAATTGTTAAAAAAAAAATTCCTTAATAATAATGCAATCAACTCTATATAAGTAAGTTACAAAGCTCTTCTTCGATAAAATTATATATCGCATGTTGTGGTTTCGACTAAAATTCTTTATCGCCTTTTTACTATATCATCATATCCAAAATACAATAATACTCTTATTAAGTTTCCCATAAAACGAATCTCTTTTGTATTACAAGTAATTATATTTTTGTGTAACGACCAAGTCAATATTTAGGTACCATACAATTTTTGTACAGTTTTCCTTTATTTTGTTAATAAAGAAACAATACAAAAAATAACAAATTTATTGTTTTTACAAAATTGCGCAACCACCACCCCACCCCTTACATGGAAGGGCAACTTATAACTGTCAGTAAACAAATGCATAAAGTTTTCGATTATTTCCTGATTTGGAAAGAATTTTACATACAAATTGTGATATCTGTTTAATGATTGTTTTTTACAGTACGATGTTCTATTAAAAAAAAACCTTTTCTATACCCATTGAAGCAGTTTTCGAATTTGGTAGTGGAGATTATAAAGTAAACGATGTAATTTTAGTGAAAAGGAATTTCTAATTTTATTTCAGGTAGGTAACTTAGACAATAGAATATAAAAGATTCACTTTCTGTGCATTATCAGTAATTTATGTAAGTAAAAATAAGCACTGTATTAAACTACTTATAAAAAAAGTTTTAATTTCAGCCTAACAAATCCTGGACGGCTTGATTTCTACTTAAAAGTGACTAGGGTAAATTGTCAGCATCATACGAACTGGCGGCTTCACTTTCAACAGCTGTAAACTGCAACGATATGATAAAAAAACAGTAACAACGTCCGATTGTGATTATTTCAAATTTGATATGATTTGTTTTTTTTTTTTGGTTTTTTATTTTGTTTACAGATTTTGATCTTGATCCCACATATATAAAAATAAGTAAGTGTAACGAAAATAATTATATAATTTTCGGGTTTATCTAATATTTATATAAATACAAAAAAATATAAACAATAACTAAATATATTCGATGCAAAGTCAAAAAAAGAAAACAATAAACAACTAAAGTCCATATCAAATATAAATTATTAATCTTTTTTTTTGTTTAATAAGGGAGACTGGGTCCATTCGGGCACCTTTATTTCGTTGACTTTTTTTTATAACAATGATGCAACTTTTAGCCAAAATAATGGTACTGTAGGAAGAGTATCCTTTATTGTCACAGACAGCTTTGATTTTCATCGAAAGGCAAAATATTTACATATGGTTAATGATCAGTTAGATTAGACCCGAAAAGTTATATGTAACAATGTTAGTACGCGGCCTGAAGATGTGAAGTGAAGTCACTCTTTCAATAAAAATGCAAATTTATTACTTAAATTGTGTAAAACATTATGTTGTGAACCTTTTCATGTGCACAACCATTAACACCTTGTTGTATACGAACACAGTTTTCAGGAAGCGAGGCATCATTGATCCTAGTTTTACGTTGAGTTGTTGCTATAGGTAAACCCCGACTTTTGCATTTGAAAAGAAATACGGAACTTCAAGTGAATTATGTATAAAATTAGAAGAGCCTCAAGAGATAGTTCGAAGCAATGTGAAAGGAAATGAAAGGATCTTTTCTGAAAAGATGTCGTCTCTGCAATGGAGTAGGTCACCTATTTGAAAAATTGTTGTGATGAAAATAAAAACTACTAACTTAACTGTTTTAATCAGTTCTATCTCTTTTGTCTAGTCATACATTGTGGGCTATTTTTATAAAAAGTCTTAGGAATGACTTCATGAAATTTAGAGGATAAATTGCTGATGAAATAAGGAAGCAATTAAATTATTAAAAATCGCTGAAGATACATGGAAATTTCAATTGGTATTGGGGTATTCTATTAATCTACTTTCTTTGTTCCATGATTAATACGGGATCCTGTATAAAACTTGCCCAGAGTTTTTGGTAATAGCTACACATCATTTCTTTTTAAGTTTTCTTTTTCTCCATTAATATTGCTAACAGTATCGTTGCTTTTGATATTATTTTCTCCACCATCCTTCAATCTCTTGGTTTTTAAAATCTGCAACAATTACTCTTTCCTGGATGAAGCATCTCGGTTAATGAAGTTTTCTTTTTATATGATTTCCATTCATTTCTTATTAGTTTCTTTAGTTCTTTAGTTTGAATATCCTTTTCTGTATACATTTTATCTTTTTTCTATTTGCCTAGAATTATTTATTTCATATATTTGGCATCAATTTCTGATTATATAACAAGAAAGAAGGAAATATACTATAGTGGTAGATGCAATAAAATTGTCTTTTAAATCGATTTAAAGTGTTTTCAGAAAAGTGATATAAATAAAGGGTTAACATTCCCGGATTACACCCCAATTGTTTTCTTTTATTAACTACTAAAAACAATTTTTGACTACAAGAAAAAGGAAAATGGACAAGAAAAGTGGAACCATTTTACTCTTAATTATTACAAATGCGAAAACAGCAGTTTTATTCAAATATGTGGGCGAAAATCAATAAAAGAAATATTCCTGTTACATTATCATCCACTTTTCGCACCAATTTGTGGACCAAAGACCTTCCTAACGTGTGTCGAATTTATTACATCTGGACAAAAAGGGTTTCACAGAAGTCCCA
This sequence comes from Dasypogon diadema, assembly GCA_006980735.1. Lineage (NCBI taxonomy): Eukaryota > Metazoa > Arthropoda > Insecta > Diptera > Asilidae > Dasypogon > Dasypogon diadema. The sequence goes on from QYTT01092562.1 coordinate 71,347, forward strand.
TGTTTGGGTGACGATGCTCTCTCCATATTTATTTAAGGTCTGTATGGTTGAAAATCTGGCAACAAATGTCAAACAGAGAATTTCCTTTGGTGGTAGGGATTTCAAACATACGCTTTTCTGACTGTTTGCAGCAGCATTTTGCATGC
>QYTT01092563.1:0-12545 GCA_006980735.1 Dasypogon diadema
TAAGCTCATGGCATTTGGTAAAGATCTATCGTACCTGAGATGTAAGCTGTACAGTGTACAGCATGAAGTTCTCATCAATGATTGATTAATTAAAGAAGTAGTCTTCACTTTTTAAGGAAAATAACGCGCTTTTATGGATTCAATTGGACAAAAACAAAAACAACACTGATGGAAAATACGTAAATAATTTTAAAATCGTTTGTTTGTTTTTTAAAAAACTGCAATGAAATTCAGGCACAAGATTAATATCGGTGTGATTTCAGATACATTTAAAAGTTTCAACAAAAACCTATTAATTTTTATCTTTCACTAAAAAAAGAGATTCATATATTCCTTACTAAAGTACTAATTTTTTTTATTAAAGAATTATTTGCTGTGTTACCTGAAACCAAAAGCATTTTAATAGACAAACTTAAACAGATTTTTTGGTCGTTATAGAATATTTGACTGAAAAAAAATAGAAAGGATAGATCTCTTGAGAATGGAGGGTTAGAAATAATACCTCACTTACTCGTCGAAAAAATGTCGAATACTGTTAAGGGAAGTCGTTTCCCAGAGAAAGTCATTATTATCGCAAAAGGGAAATGGGAAAAGTTCCACTAGAGCTTTGGTGTTCTAATCCGTACGAAATTTAGGTGGTAGGTCTCGATTATTATCTTGCTAATAATTAAATGAACGTCAACTGGTAGAGTGATCAGAGGGCTGAAGATCAGCTATAGTCAGCCCTAATTGTTAACAACTTCTTATGTCACGAGACCTCTATGTACAAGTGTGCCTACTCTGTGGTATAAGTTTGAGATGGAGCACCTAAAAGAGGATCTTTTTTTTTAACACGTTGACTGCCGCAATTAGCATAAAAGCTTTCATGAGAGAATTACATGGTAAAATGCCTTTGTTGTGAGAGAGCTTTTAAATGCCGGTCACCGGTGACCGGCATGGTAGTCAACGTGTTAATTTCACCAATGGCAGTTGGAACGTAATAAATTTGTAAATTGTAAATTTGAGAGTGTTGCGTTTATAGAGACGTAAACTTCGCCTCCTCCGAGAAGCTGATTGTATAAATCTTCAGTTGAATATTTAAGTCACAAGGGACCCTTGAAAACTTGCAAAAAAAATGGTGGTCGATTGGACAGTTAATCGCTCAGGTAACTTATCGTAGGTTCGCAGCGCCATCTGAAAAGATCCTAGAGGGAGAGGTATACAGTGCGATCAACTTGTAAATGGATTATTCAATGCTGAAGTGATGAGGAATTCCATTTTGTAGTAAAATAGGGAAAAGAAAGTCAATTCGGGTCAGGTGTCAGGTATTTTTGGGACCCCTGCAAGAAATCAATTTCTAGGAGGGAATCATGAAATTGAGGAGACATTGGAAAAAGTGCGGAAATTACGATTAAAATATCCTCGAATTGTTGCCTACCAATAATAAAAAACATAATATACGTTTTTCTTTTTAATTTTAATTCAAGAGAGATTGGTTTAATTGAATTTTGCTTATTATCTTCATTAACTGCCAAGGCAAAACTTTTTCAGGTAAAGTGCTTTAACAATCTCAGGTGAAACCTGAAACATTTATTAAACTTCTTAAATACCATATAATACTTTATAATCGGCACCTTCTTTAAATGGCAGCACCCAATTTATTAAAAAAAAGAATAATAAAAATACCTGAAACCAATAATTAGTAGAATTAATTCTGATGGATTCTCCATGCTATGATTTTATTGATTAAATAACACGTTTCGCCCTTCGGCACATCCCAGCTCCAGCATATAATACTTGGCTGATGAGCCCGAGCCCGCCTTAATGGATGGGGCACTCTGTAAAACGCTTTTGGGACATGCGAAACATTTCCCAGCTCGCTGGATATATGCGATTGTGAATTGAGCAAGTATTAACTGTCCCGTAAATTATTTTTTAATGGCTATAAATCTGTGAAAATTTTAAGCAAAAAAAACAGAGGAAAGTAATTGGTCAGCGACTATCCATGAGTTCCATTCAAATATTTCGACATTGCACACAGCAACAATCGTTGCAACTTTACGATGCCGCCTGGGTCAACGCAAAAAGTCATGCGGTCAATTACAATGCGCCGAGAATTCCGAAAAAAATGATATAAGCCGGTGTATATCTGAGATCAAATTACCTATCTGAGTGGAAAACGTGTTTTCGACGACCAATAAATATTGTTGCGCCTCCGCCCCACGCACCATGCCAAAATACAAATTGAATTGTATGACGAGACTGCGCCAACTATACCGTCATGTAATCGCCACTGGCCAGTGACTCACTCAGACTTGGCCCTAATGTCCGTGTGTGATTTACGAGTGGGTTCTGCCCGAGCCAGGTGAATCGTTGCATAATGTCATATGCCACATGCACCAGAAATGAGATGTGACAAATGGGACCCCAAAGAATATGTCATCCAAAATTTGACAAATTGATCAATTCTTGGTGTAAAACGTTTGTCCGGAGTATTATTTCGGGGACAGATTCAAATGTCATTATGTCATGGGTGGGTGTCACATATAAGACACTTTCGCTGGCGGAAAGACGAAGAAAAGGCTCTCAATTGTGTCAATAAGCCATGCCTTCGGGCTCTTCGCAATAGACTTAATTGCCGGCAGACCTTTAACTAATACCAAATGGTCCATCAATTCTCACGATATGCTGCTTGTAGGCCTGTGGGTATCAACAGTCGTAATTGTGCCATTTCACTGTCGGAAGTCAATTCATGAGCAATTTGTAGCGTTAATGCTGTCACAAGTAATTCAAAATCACAAAATTGTATAATTAATTAGTCATTTGCGTCGGGTCCATTAATTTCTGGCCACCACAGATGGCTTCCCTATTAATGGATTTACAAAAGTAAAGTGGGTTAAAAATGTCCAGCACAGATTGGGGTGTGGAAATTCGATATTTTGTAATATGTAATGGTGAATTGGCGGAATTCGATTAATTAATTATGAGTTCTGATGATATACACCGGGCAGTAAAACTGGTTAGGTATTTGCGCAATATTTACCTGGATACGTTTAATGGTGGAAAAGTACTCCATAAGACCGGGCATCGCAATTTCTTTATAACATTCGGGAAAGATGAATCACTAAATATAATATTGACCAGCAGCAGTATGTAACAGGTGTGAAACTGGTCAAGTATCACACTTATACATAGTACCTACACGTGGTGCAACTGAGAGACCAGTGTTATCTGAACTAAGAGAGCTGACTTGATCCTTTAGCCTTAATATAGGCAGGATTGTGCGTTCAATTTGTGGAAGTAGTCGGATTGATGAAGTTTTTCAAAACATCTGTAATCGGGAAATTCAGGGAAATTCATTTCAACCGGGAGTTTGAATCCTTGATAAAAAGGATGCAAAAGGATGTAAACTCGTTAATTTCCATCAACCTACGACTTCCATAAAATCGCATTTCAAAATCGGATACGACTTTGAACGATCCATGCGAAATAATAGCTTAAATAAAAGTTGTTCGTTCCGATGGAGACCACAAGATGGTACTATCGGTTTCCTCACAGATTCTAATTTCAATTCAATTCTAACCTATTTTTTAATGAGAACCCCTATTTTTTATTGCATATTCGTATTCTACTGACATTTACATAATACGTCTTTTTCGAAAAACACAATTCACAATTATCAAACGTTTTAAATTGTTCAAGTTCTAAAGGATTCTAAAGGATCCCTGGGAATATCTCGAAAAATACGCATTGTACAAAAAAAATGCTAAAGACCATAAACATTGGGTCACAACATTGAACACCACCGGTACTGACGATGCACACCATGTGGAGATTACTCGATCGGATCAAGTACATCATGTAGTCCTGAAACGTAATAATTTTATCACAACAGTAATAATCTACTTAAGGAAGTTTCCCAAATGGTCTTGACCTCTCTCTTCTTACTTAAATTGGTAGTTTCCTTTCTAATCTATGTTATCAATGCCGATGTGCCACAAGGCTCTGCATTGTCTCCCGAGCTCTTTTCGCTTTTCATTTATGACCTCCAAGATGGCAGTCAAAGTGTTAAATGGGCATTGTTCCAACTAAATCTCTGGTCTGCTGCTTTGTAGATTAATCCTTACCGGTGGTAGCTGCGAATCAAGCCGTCTTCTTCCTTTCCTCCTAGCAGAGCAGTAAAGTTCCGAGAATCCTGCTTGAGCCTTGGAATGTGTATCAATGTATGAATGTGGAACAGACTTAGCATGCTGGAGCAAGGCTGTATTAAAGATTTAGAAAGTCTAACGGATGTTATAATAGATCACCTTTCCTTCTAGAGACATAACTATAAATGAAAGGAGCGAGATATTTGAGAAGGAACTAAAGGCATAGCCTTCGTTGGGTATATAGTGGGCTCTAAGCTGAGTGGATATACATGTGCGGTGGTGGTGGGTACAGTTGCATAGCTCTCCATCTCGCCTTCCAGTTTTCCAGCTGTGGTCTATTCTATAAGAGTTCACGCCTTTGCGTCTCTGGATACAAGAGGGTAGATGGTAACAAAAGTGTAGATGAACTGCCGCCTCTCTAACCTAATCTAAACGATTTAGTTTTTATTCTCAAAATATGATCGAACTTAAATGTGTATTATTTGTGATCTGTACCGTTCTAACCGTTCGTGAAATAATACCAATTTGTAATGTAATAATGCTCTATAATTGCCAATCGGTTAGGTGCTAGTTTTGTAGAAATACTGCAGGTAGAAAAACGAAAACTGCATCGACTGCAAAACTGCACGCTCCAGTAAATAATTATGATTTTTCAGTTGTATTGAATTTTTGAATAGTTCTCGTTTCATCGAAAAGAATTTCATTGTCGAATATTAAGAGCCATTGCGCCCCATATTCCTTTGGAACTGAGCACCATAACGATCCATCCACCATCCAATAAGTTGATTCCCACAAAAAACCAGCACGTAGTGAGTCCTCTCTTTATGTCCTTTTATTATGGTTGCCATAGAGGACCGAGCGATTGCAGTGTCGTTCTGTCATAAAGGAGGCACAGATACCATATATACACGATGTTCTACAAAGTGTAGTTCTTCGCGAATAAACCAGAAAAGGGATTTTACCTTTTTAGATATCTCTGCACATACAACCGACTGGTTCTTTTATACGAATGTCCCTCATACCTATGTTCGGCCAAAAGAAGCGTCTTCTAGCTGCCCAGAACGGAGCGCCAAGGTGATTTTACATGAACACATTCCACACACGTATACACACATATATATATATCTATTCAGCCCTTGATAGAAGAAAATTTGAAAATATTCCAGATATTTGTTTCAAATAGCTTAAGATGTAATATATGTTTGAGACAAGGGCGCGGGATACAGTCAAGCCGATGCGAACATACCTATGCCATTTTCAGTGCAAGACGGTTACCTACCGTGACTATGGTACTTCTGGGGCGGAAAGGCATGTGTATAAGGACAGGAAAAGGATTCGCGGTTCAGTTTTATTGGTAAAATGGGAGATACATTCCGAAGCGAAGTATGAACGTGTACAGGAGACGCGGATTCCGCTAACAAAATGTACAAATTCTCATACATCTAAAGTGGATATTGCAATTTTGTCCTTTGAGCATGGCCTTTCATCGTTTCGTAAATTTTTTTTTAACCTTTTACTTTGCGAGGTTCCCTTAACTCAAGACATGTGTCCTTCTTTGCATAACGACTGTCTTTTTTTTTATGGGAATAAAAGACTGAACGTGTACAGCCTTGAAATCGTTGCATTTCCCAGTCGATGTTTCTTAACAACTTTAAGATCTGTTTTGTGGTTTTACATCTAATCAGGAGGGATTTTATAGGTTTGGTCTTGAAATTTTATTTGCTGTTAAAGTATCTTTACTTAAATAACTCCTTTGAGAAGAGTTTTGGTAAATAGAAAAATATTTTCAACTCCTTGGTGGCAGGCAAAGTAGAGTTTGTATAGGTGGAAGGAAAACTTATTTAGACTTTCAAGGTCTAAAGAATTATCATTTAATACTTTTGGAAACATTTTGTGGAATTATACTTTTTGGAATGTTGACTGTTGCTTACAATTTAAAATAAATGTTGGTTAATTAAGGGTTAAGTGGAGAGAATGCTTTTATAGTCCTCAAAAATTGGTTACACTTAACAAAATCTAGAACTATAAGGAAAGTCAATAGATAAAATATTAACACAAGAAATGTTGAAGTTCGAAGTTCTATTGATTTTTATAACTTATTCCCCTCCCTCAATGTTTTCGACTCCTACTTTACTGTTTATATCCAGAGGTCTTAGGAAGGATGGATGATATTCCGACTTCTTTCTAGCTGGATTAAGCATGTAACTCTGATCTCCTTTTATTTAAGGTAAAATTCTTGGATTATAAATCCTGATAATATTAGTTCCGGAATGCGTAAATTTGATAGTGCTTATTTCGTAGTTCCTTGTTTGTTCTTCTGGTAATACTTGGCTGTATTTCAACATTTCATTTCGACATTCATTTAAAAAAAAATTGTGAAAAAAACCAAGAAAGGAAAGTGTTGCGGAGAAGGAAGGAAAAGAAAATTAGAAGATAGAATCTAGGATGCTGATCAGTAAGGAAAGTACGAGGGACGAGTAACAGATGCCAAGACGAAGGAAGGAGTCAAGGGTCTAAAGGATGGATAGTAGGAGGAGCGAGTCTGCGAAAGGAGTTAGACCGTGGAGTGGACCGGAATAAGAGACGACATAGGACAGAATTTTTGAAAGATAAGTACTTTTCCCCCTTTCTTTATATTACTTATTTCCTTATTTTAATTAGTGAAAATTTTTTTAAATCTCGAGCATATTAGTGCGCTACCTTGCCGTTCAACTAGGGTTCTTTCGTATAAATGTAACTCGAATAATACTCAATTAATTTCGGTTGTTTATTTATTTTTATTTGGTCAAGTGATTTTTGTTTGGTGGGTATTAAGAGTTCGTGAATTCCAAAATCACGTGGCGCCGATAGGTGTAAAAGATCGACGGCAAACCTGCCTCTTCTCCAACAGTGGCCGGGAAAATACGTGCACAGGTGAAAAAGGTGCGTGTAACATTTTCTACGAACTGTACATAAAAATAAAAATTTATTCTACTACTTTTGCTGATACATAGAGGAATCTGTAAACACAATAATATATTTTCTTGTTTATCACATCGAAATTCCAGTACCATTCCATAAAACATAGTAGAAATTTATAAAGATCTTACTATGAAAGTATCTATTCTTGACCTACATAGTATTGATAGAATTAGAGAAAGAATTTGATTTATTGTTAAAACTTATTAAAACTAAGCTCCACTTTGATGTCATATCTTCCAAATAGGACCAGTTGAGTAACAGCATTTTTAGTTCAAGATCTCGACCTCAATTTTCTTCACAAAATGTAAACCGGTAAATTTACTATTATTAATAATTGTCTTCATTGAAGACTCTTCAAGAACGAGCTAATTTTCTCCTATTATTACAATTTAGAAGAAAATTTTATATGCCATACGTGAAAGAATCTTGTTTTACATTTTCTTCATTGTTAAATGTTAATAGGGGCAGGGGATCTCAGTGTAACAAGAATAGATTCATCTCAGAATTAGATGCAATTTTGCATTTGTAATTGTTCTTTAACGTGCATGCCAAGAACAATTAGTTATATCCAATGAAGTCAGAAAATTGATGCAAATTATATCTGTAATACTTGACCTGTTAAAATACAGCAAAATATGGTATTATTATTGTAATGATATATTGATAATTATTTTCTACAACAAAAATGTAGTTTAATGAGAGGTTTGGGTTGTGTTATAATTTTAAAACTAAAGATTTACCTCTGAAATTATTTTGGGTTCGCTTTAAGTAAATTTCACTACAGGGTAATATTTACAGCATTTATTAACTAAATTTTATCAATATTTTTATTTAATTTCTTGCGATTTTTAATTATTCAGATGAAAACCATTTCAGTGGAAAATTCAAAAAGTGCTTGGACCTCGACGTAAATGCTAACTGGGGTTATAACAAGCTAAGCTGGTTAGTAATTATATCAGTAGCTAAAGGGTCTTATAAATTTGGATTGAAGCGGATTTAGATTTAGCACCCAAAATTAAGACATGGGACCAGCTTTTACTGGGAGAATAGGCAAATCCGGTTGACTGGACAAATAGCATTTTATGCTTTAATGGAAACTCATTTTTTAAACAGAAATCTTATTCTTTATGTTAATAAATATCATAAGGATATGATGAGAGATATATGCGTCAATTATTAATATCTTTAATCTTTGTAATTACGATCTTTTCACCTATCAAGTTTCAAGTTTCCACCAGATATCACATCATCATGAAATCTGTTATCTCTGTGTGTAATCAGACAAGGTGAAGAATTAATATAGCTGTTTGGAATACATTTGTCAACATTCCAGATACTTTAGATATTGCATTAAATACTTTATAATTAGTTTTTCCAGTAATTAAAAACAGTTGTATAACACCAAGTGAATCGGATTATTACGCAACATTACAGTACGAATATCCTTCTAAAATATTGCCTCGAACACGAATTGATGGCAGTCAATAATAATTTACCTGTTTGTTTAACACCTGTATAATTCAGTTGCAAATAAGGACTTAAAACAGGTTTCGTATGGCACTCAGCTTATGCTGATGCCATTAAAAACGATGGAGAATTTACATACTGTGAACGTCGAATAAACTCCTCCAAGCGTTAAATAGCGCTTAAATCAAATGACCATAATTTTAACCAAATTAAATTCTATGGATTCATTTAACTTGATTAATGCCGATTTATTTTATGTTGTGATCGTGGTTTTTGCAGTTCGTATAAAGTGCTAAAAGGTGGTTATAGCCTCTAAATATCCATTCCCTAGCAGTTCGGATTAAATGAGAGATATAATGTGATTTCCAATAGAGGTTGAAGACAAATTAGTGTCTATTTTTATGTTTCTAAATTAGAGGTGCTTAGGTTGTACAAGAAGGAACCTACTTGTGTGTCCTTATACGATCGTACCGAAATCGTTAATAACTTTCTTGTAGATGACCAAAGCTTTTAGTCGATTTCTGAGGCATTTTATTGATCAAGTTGAGAAAACTGTTGCAATCGTCACGCTTTTTAAAATCTAGCCTATGAGGATGACTTGTGGTTTTATCTGCATTTAATTTTGCGAAATATGCGAGACATAAATTCTAACATATTCTGTATGCATGTAGTAATAGTGAATTGTGGTGACAGTAGTATATCATCCTCTCATATTGGTCGTCAGAAACTGTCGGCACAAGCTTTCAGCCTAAAAGTCACAGGCATTTGGAATGGAGGTAGTGGAGTTCTCTTCAGGGTTTTCAGGAAGTAAATGTTAGTATTACGTGGTGGAAGAGTGTATTCCGAAAGTTGCGGAGTTAGGAAGCGTTTGATCATTACCTTGCGGATATGGTTTTGGACTCCCACTTCAGTTTAAATTATATGAGGCTATACCGTAGTGCAGCGGCTTTCCCCATAGAAAATTAAGAATCAAATAAGAATAAATAGTAGTAAGCATGGGTATGATCATGATGAAGGTTGTAACGGATCTGAATAGTAGCCTATGATCAGATACCGAGCTGTCAGAGTACAGATTTAATATAATACAAATAAGTGGGATAGGTCATAACTAGTGCCGATATAAAACCCTACAAAGCATTGAACAAGTAAGACACGGATACAGGAGAAGAGTAGATTAAGGCACAACATCCCTTCGTAATATTGTAAAATAAATGGCTCTTTAATAGCTTCGCTGTTGGAAAAATACAAAGATATTTCAAGAAGGCCGAGTGCTATCTAAGAGTGGTTCCAGTAAGAAATTGTTCCTTAAGGGAGTCAGACTATTTATCTAGTATTTGAAGTTGATTCAGGAGACCATCGCGGAATTGATAGTCTTTAGGAAACATGGAGCTATTAGCTCGTCTTTTGATGGTCTAAAATTCCATCCTGGCTGAATCTTCAACCAGTTGGCAATAGCCTGGCTGATAAACAATCATCAGCCGGCTCAAGTTCTGAGAAGGAGCAAAATAAAAGGGCGAAGAGAAGGGAAAATCTTAAACTCTATTATTAACAACATCTATACTTCCTTGACAATGCAGATGTAGACGGAGACAAGATCATTAAGATGTGGGCTGTTCAAAACTGTGTGGTATATTCTTGATATTAGGTTTAGCAATACCTGACACCTAGATTACCTAATTTTAGTGGATAGAACCCGGAATGGCATGAACTAGATCCAGCACGTTATTCATAGGTTCATGGGTACTGCTTTAGATATTTAACATGAAAAAATGCTGATAGGCTATCAAAAAACTTAGGGTAAACAAAAACGAAGTACACTTTGCAGGTGTTACAAGAAATGTTGTCATGTTCCAAATTATTTTCGTGGCTTCCTCCAATATAGCCTTGAGCATCCTATGTTTGTTCCCTCTGGACACATGGTTAAGCCACTTAAGTTTAAGTGGCTAAGTGTCTCCATGAGGGTATATATATATGGGTATGATTCTTGGGATTAAATATTAAATTGTTTGTTTTTTATCAAAAAATCAAAAATAATTTACAAACATTTTCATGTGATGTCAGTGTCCATAAACCAAAACATGTTGTTTTTTTTTGTATAAGAAAAGACCGTAATATTATAGTTATTTTTAAATATTCTTCTAATATTTACATAAATTAAAAAAAACAAAAAGCGAAGCAATTATTATATCTAAAGCTGAAACAGGAAAATTAATTTCCGACAGTGTTATAAAACATTCCGTGAATGTAGTTGCATATGAATGCCGTTTAAGTAATTAACTATCTTAAGGAATTTGGACGAAGTTAAACAAGTTTCTTATTGGCATAAAAAATTTATGAGATTCTTGCAAATAGTAACGTACTTTGTATATTTTTAAAAAGTGAATACAAAGGCTGACATTAGCTCATCACTTGTGGCAAATGTAAAAGTATTACTATTGTGAGAATGGTATTAATTACAGGTTTTTGCATATAATTACATTATTAATGAATCTCATTTCTATAACTCGTGTTTTAAGAGATTTATGTGGTAGCAGTGGATCGATCATTTATGAGTCCTTCAGATGGAAAATTGTAAAAATTGTTACTAGTGATAATTAATAGTCTGTTTCAGATATAATTATTTTGTACTATTGAAAGTTAAAAATGAGAAGTATAAAGTATTATCACGCAATAAAAAAATAAAATTGTTTACGAACATAAATTGTGAGAGCAGTAGTTTCAATCTTATTTTATGATTAAGCTACAGCTTGTATGTGAAAAAATGAAAAAGTGCACTTAGAATTTTTGTCAATTTTTGCAATAGAATTCAGTTTTTATAGAAACCAATCCAAACCAATTTCCTTTACAAGACTCTACTGATTTCATAAGTGCCGCAACAAAATGAGCAAATCACCAGAATTATCTTCGAGTTCGTTGTCGAAAACAAATATTTTAGAAGAATATTTTAATAAGTTAAACTAAGTTTAACTGCCTTCTCAGGATTCGCAACAACCACTTTTATTAAATATGATGCTCTATCCTGTCTAAGCATTGCCCGGAAACCGACGAGGACATTGCCATTATGCAGCGGGATCTTCTATTGTATCTTCTATTCACAACTATTAGTTCTATGGAGGTACCATCTAAAGGGATAGTTAACATTACACAAAAAAAAGTGAATGGAAGAAAGACCATTACGGCATCATAGACAGCAGAGGTGTGCATCGTAAGGTTGCTTCATCTTTGGTTTATTTTTATATTTTCTTGCCTGGATTTATAACTTTTCGATGTGACAGAGTTTTTGGTTTAATTTTCCTTATTTTGCGTCTAAGCTAGTTCTCAATTACCTTAAAGATAAATTGCAATCTATTAAAAGCCTGGTATCTCTTTCTTTGCGTATACTTTGCGGTGTACCTCAGAGCTCTATATTAGGTCCGGTTTTGTTTTCTTTATTCATTAAGCACTGAGTATAGTAACTTACGTTTGTATGCGGACGATATGCAATTGTATCTTACCAGGCCGATTGGTCTTTGTGATGATGCTGTTTTTAGTATTAATGATGATTTGCTATCAATCCACTCGTAGGCTCTAGAATATGTGTGAACTCGAAATTTAGGAGTAACATTTAACATGACATTAACGTGGAGTGATCATATAGACCTCCTAATTAGAAAAGTTTATCCAGAATTTGTTTTTATTTGAATGTATAGTATTTTTTCTTATTTATTAAGTGGTTATATTGTTCTCACTTTTAAAAAATATTTAATTCTTGTCGTCATTATTACGTTTTTCTTTTATTTCTTAACTTAGTCTACTAATAAATTATTACTATAAGTTATGTTATCCCTTCTAAGGTCAAAGTGGTAATTTGCCTTGTTGTTGCTTCACCAAAAGGTTCTACATTTCTGTATTTCTTGCTTCAGTTTCCCAATTTCATTCCCAATTACAAAATATCTTTATGTCTCTATTAACAATGTGCATGGACTGCTTCATGTGTGTTGATCTTTTCGT
>QYTT01092563.1:12565-28295 GCA_006980735.1 Dasypogon diadema
TTTAACATGACATTAACGTGGAGTGATCATATAGACCTCCTAATTAGAAAAGTTTATCCAGAATTTGTTTTTATTTGAATGTATAGTATTTTTTCTTATTTATTAAGTGGTTATATTGTTCTCACTTTTAAAAAATATTTAATTCTTGTCGTCATTATTACGTTTTTCTTTTATTTCTTAACTTAGTCTACTAATAAATTATTACTATAAAATAAAGTCCCAACTTCTCCTTCCCTAAAATTTTCTTCTGTATTCAAGGACCTTTCTGGATTTGTTATATAGAGTGTCCAACGATTGGTCGATGTAGTCGTCCAATGTTTTGTGAATTGCTTTGAGCAGGAAAGGTGGTAGACTTCATATATCCCAATGATCTTGGATTACAGGTTACTTTGCCATCTTGGGGAATAGGCGCTACATTTCTATTCTTCCAGATTTTGAATATACATCACAAGGACTCTTAGACGCGAAGGTGGTAGATAGTTATATACCTTAACTTTCCGAAGACCACAGATAAGAATGTTTTACGTTAAGTAAGGTCTTTCAAAAGTCCGAACATGTGTGGAATTTTGTGATAATTGTGTTTTGTGAGGTACACTGCAAATTCTTTTTGTTATCCCTTCTAAGGTCAAAGTGGTAATTTGCCTTGTTATTGCTTCACCAAAAGGTTCTACATTTCTATATTTCTTGCTTCAGTTTCCCAATTTCATTCCCAATTACAAAATATCTTTATGTCTCTATTAACAATGTGCATGGACTGCTTCATGTGTGTTGATCTTTTCGTTAACGAGGATTGTACCAGATGTACAGCAGCAACCAAAGAAAGTGTTTATGGAGTCTATCCTGCGCTCCCAATATTCGTGATGGGTAGGAGCCAATAAAATTGAGCAAATAAAGTTCAGAATGCCAGTCAATACCACAGACATGTAGACGAAGCGCTCTGTTCACGCTACATTATAATGTCATATCACCTAAAATAGCCTCTATTTCATGCTTTAATTGTTTCGACAACAGGAAAATTCTCTATCGAACCAGTTGGATGCCATTGAAAGACCATGTAAAATCCGTCCAAATGCCGAACAAATAGAATCAGCGACGCTGGCATAGTAGACTCTTGCAAGTCGTGAACAAATTTTTCGACGATAGTTATCTTCGGTGTGCTTCTTCACTGTACCCATCAATTGCATAACAAGAGCGAAAGTATTTCCTCAGCTTGGGGAATTTTCATTTGCTAAAATGCATTTTCATGGCGCATAGCGCCATCGCGTATAAATCAAAAGGGATTATGTCACCGTCATGTACAGTGTATCGCTAAAAGGCGTCAGAGACCTGCAAGTATCTTAACCAAAGGCTTTCAATCACTTTTCGGCTTTTAATTAATTGGCATTTCTTCCGACAGCTACGGTGAGGTGAGAAATAGCTGTGGTCATCGAGTAATAAGGTCAGCCAGGCAAGCGCGGCGAAGATTCCCCAGGTATGATGAAACAATTCTCATGCTTCACATGTGCTTCACGAAGATGATCAATCTTACTGGTTGATTTGCCATCCTTGAACTTTCTTGCTGGCGGATTGCACATCTGTCCACAAGCGATTTTTCAAAGCAAATCCGGAGTCCGACGTAAGCGGTTAGGCAGGCGTGCGTACAGCTCGTTTCTACAAACTCCGGTGCACGTATAGTGGGCAAAAATCGTTAATTACCTGAGATTTCAGGTCGGTTTGCTTTTAACAGTCATCCAAAGGTAGAATGCCTCCCAGTCTTAAGAGGAGGTAGTTAGAACTGTTGTTTTTCCTTAAATTGAACAATTTGTAGTGCGGCTTCGCATGAAACCGCTAGTGCGGTCACGCAAAAGCCCGGAACAGCGGGTGGCGGCAACTATTGCCTTGTTTGAGATTGTCGTTCATCAAATTCACGTAAATGTTTACCTTGTTGTCACAACACTTGCTAATAATAATTTTTGTGGCAAGACTTGCGCTTGCTTCACACTAAACACGAAAAAAAAACTAGCGATTTACTGCATGACCTTGCGCCGTAGGGCAGGTGAATTCTTCACAAGGTGTTGCGTGCTGTTTGGCTTATGTCTTAACTTCTTGAGGAAGCCGCACTGGGAAAGTAGTCGACCAGTTTTCAACGCACATTACCTCCAGTTCAAGAGGAATAGATTCGCAGTGTTTTGTGCTTTGGGTAATTTTTTAAGCTTCTTGCACTACCTGAATGGAGGAGTATAATGCGGGGATTAAAACAGGCTACAGGTAAATCTTCCTCAAGGTGAGACATCAGCCTTCTTTTTTCGTGCGTGAATGGGAACAATTTCAGTAAAAAAATTCGCTTTATTGGCGGCGATTTGAATATAATTCTTCGATTGAAAGGATTCTTATGAAGTTTTTGAGTACTGTAGCGTGATAAGTAGCTAAAGAAACAGGTATTAGGAGCCTTGGAAACACGAGTAGCACACTGACCTGTAAGAGATATCAAGGTCTGCACCAATAATTGTAAATTCTTTGTGGACAGAAAATTATTCAAATCTGGTTTAGTCTTGGAACAAAGGACGCTTCATTTATTGCGGTCTATACTTTTGTAATTTGTTCACACGGTACTGAGGTATTACAAGCAATTTTGTGGGTTTCATTAAAAATATCTTTAAAAACCAGAGTACTCTGCACGGTAACATATTTGTATCTTTTGTGCAATGGTAAGATGTATTACAAGCTGTATCACTATTTAACCTTGAAATGCAGAAAAGAAATACGGGGAAGAAATTAAAACTAAAACCGAATAACTGAAATATTATTGTGATTTCACTTTAAACAACGTTTTGAAATTTCCATCAAACCAACAATAATCCTCGAGATAAGAATTCAATTTTGGAACTGGATCAATGGACTTTACTTAATATAAACTAATTCTAAACTTGTGATTACGAGGCCGAATGAAGGTTTCTTCGCACATAATCGATACATCATTCTTCTGGACACGATTGACCTTATCTTAAAGTATGACGGCATATATGTCCAGTACATAGTATCTGCGAGATCTAGATCCTTTATATACTTCCAGTCTCAGTAACAACTGTTCTCTAATTTAGGTGCCTTTGCAATATTTGTGTCGTTCTGAAATGTGTTCTCATGTATTTTGTCAGACCTTTAAAGAAAAAAATATTACAATGATCGAGTAAATAGATCCGGATCGAAGGACCATGAGGTATTCTATGAGCACAATACAATGGCAATTGATGAGTACTAATTTTTGCAATAAATTCGGGCGGATATCATAGAAAAGTATTGAGCTTAATGGAGTTTATATATTTTTTAGGTTTTAATCCTATTCCTTATACCTTAGGTCGGGAATTTTTGGACCTTTCAACACATGCACCATATTTTTTTCAGGCAATTCCGTTTCATCGCACACGGTGGGTATTGAACTCTAATAGATATCACATCTTGCTAAACCATGTCATGAAAAGATTTCTTGTAGTACAAGAACAAAACATTGTGCAGGTATTTAAGACAAAAAATGTATCGCAGGTCTTAAATCTAGTTACTAAATGGGGGCGTCATGCATGCTCTGCGTATTCCATTTACAGTTAAAGGTGAAGTAGCAGTGAAACATCTATTCAGGTTTGTTTATTTGTCTCATGCAGTTATGTCCGCTGTTATCCTTTAATATCTCACAATCATTTACTATGGTTAACACGTGCCGCATCTTCTATGAAATTGTTGTGTGATAATGAGTCAGTTGAAATAATAAAATTGGTAAGTAGAAAGGCAAAAATGAATTTCAAGGCTGTTGTCTACGAAGGTTACATCTGTTACCCATCACACTATAATTTAGTCAATACTTTTATGAGTAATCTAATGGAAAAATCAATTCCTGTTTTATTACAAACTCCATTTTCTCCTTTTTCGAAATAAGTAAAGAAAAGTGGTCAATATCGTCAATCATGAAGTCTGCATAAATTTCTAACATCAATAAAATACTATACATGCTGTTACGACAGAATTTATCATTATATATCATCACGATCTTAATTAAAACAGGCATAAGTTACTTTTTCATCAGATTACGTTTGATTTCTTTAGATATTGCATTGCTGAATCATTTCAAAGATTTGATGTTGCCAATTCGAAGAAAGTGGCCGGTTAGATGACATCACAAAATACTTTTATTTTATGAATACCAGCAAATCATTCCACTGTCATGACACAGTTCACAAATAAAATACATGTCATCATGCTCAGAAACCATAATTGGCAAACGACTTCTAGTCATGTGGTTTACCATGAGATAAAGATAACTACTGCCCATTGGGAGAAGGAAAAAAATTTTTTCTACCTCCAGTAAATGCCAAAGCTCAGATTCTCAGATTAGTTAAAATAAGGAAATTAAAAAAATATATGTATAAGAATGTAAAATGCTGTTAATTGCTTCTTTATGTCTGTTTTTCCTAGAGTATAGTATTTAAGCTGACCGTATAGATGCCAATTGCACTCATCATTACTATCAATGGTTATGGCGACCTCCGCAGGGTCTTAGCCGATTTCGATTTTGAGCACATCATTGCCAGTTAATGCTACGCGACATAATGAATGTCTCTATACACATTGTAGTTTCATTCCAGAACAAACTTAAGCACCCTATAGTGCTTCATTCTTATGAGATGTTGCCAGGTCATTATTAACTTTATTAGGAACACTGAACAGTTCGTAAAAATTACGGTTCATGCTCTGCCCATATTTACCATTTATGTCTCGGACTCCACTATAAACATAGCTCAAGACATTCAGTTAACACGTTTTCTAACGCGGCGCGGGGTCAACAATTTCCGAAGCCCCATTGATGGATCCGATGCACTTCCTACGACTATTTCCAAGGATTCTATTTGAAAATTTATAAAACCTCGAACCCTTTAGTCCGCCACTTAACTCTAACTCTATTAACAAAATTTTATTTTCGTTGGTTCGTGGATGGTTCTCTAATTGGAAAGGAGTCATTAAGTTATATTCAAAACAAAGAAATTCGGTAAAAATTAACCACCTTGACTTCACATCAACCGTAAATTCAATAAAAATTTATAATCAAGTTACACAGCACATGCGAGCCATCTATTTTGAAAGTGACCTAAATTAGGCCAATTTTAAAATAAACGGCTCATATGTATCTAGATACAAAGAGAGGTTAACTATCTGGCCGGCCTTTTTACATATTTTTCCTTCACATTTACTTTATTTTCAGAGAAGCTTCTATTCTTTGCTCCATCTTTTAACCCCTTTCCCAATTTCTCCAGCTTCTTTCTAGTTAATTCTCCTTCCTTAATTTTTTCTCGACTTCTTGAAATTTCGGGCTACATCATTACCTTACACTTTTTCTTTGCATTTTGTGTTATTTCTTCCTTTCACCCTTTTTCCTTTCTTTTTGATCAACGTTTATTTGGAGACCCCCTTCAAAATCACTCCCTCCTCATCAAAATGCCGTTCAAAAAATTTCATTTCATTTGGGTCTGTAAGATCCTTATAACTCCTCACAAGGACATCACAGGATAATGACCAAAGATTCATTTGAAAGAGGAGACGATACCTCACCTGTTCCGATCAGTTGTGTCCTTGAAAACTTATTCATGGTAAAACTTGAAAAATATGAATTTTAACCAAAAACTTCACATGACTAAAAATTCACATTGACCACAAAATTCACATTTTTCAAATTTGACCTTGAATAATTTTTGAAGCACACGGGATAAGTAAGATACTTTTAGAAAGCCACAAGCCTCCTCTTTCAAATATTTTCTTGGTCGTTATTCTGAGGTATTTTTGTGAGGAGTTATAAGTATTTTACCGGACATGAAATTTTTGGACACCATTTTGAGGAAGAAGGAGTGATTTTAGGGGAGGTCTCCGAACAAACGTTTATCAGGACACTTCAAAATAAAAGAAATATCTACGCAGGTAGGTACACTATGTTACCAGTCACCACTAATCTCTCTTTTCTTACTACTAACAAGAAATATTCTATCCGCAGAGTATAACAGACTTTTTGTGAAACTAAAGGCGATATGTATTTGGAATGATAAAATCTGGAATAAAGTTAAAGTTGAGTTCTGCCAAAATTCTCCAAACTACAACTCATGAACAGCAAGCAAGAACACTCCACTATTTTTTATAAACGCTTTAAGATAGTAGAAAGTGATCCCGCGAATTTATTGGACCACCTTCTTCTATCTTGAAGTGTTCATAAAAAAGAGTTCAAAATTCTTGCTCAAAGCCAGTTCATGGATTGTAGTTTAGAACGTTTTGATTCTTTTTCTGAATGTTCATTTACTGCAGTATTAAATAAAAATCAAATAAGGGAGAGAAATGACAGAGGAGTTGATAAGAAGCTTTTGAAATTATAGAAAAGAACTTATTTCTTGTAAACAATTACATTTTTTAAATAAATATATTTTTATAATCCAACACTTTTTATTAGTAATTGAAACACATGCACCTCTTCATACTTGCAGCAAGAGTTAGTGAAATAAAATGAAAATAGCATTTTTGTATTTTAATAGCGTTTTATACTGAAATTGTTAAGGCTAACTTCCCCAACCAAGTCCTCGGTAGTATAGTGGTTAGTATCCCCGCCTGTCACGCGGGAGACCGGGGTTCGATTCCCCGCCGGGGAGTACAATTATTTTATTTCGTGTTTTCTTTTAGAATAGCCGATTACCAGAGTAGTTGATATCATTAATAGATAAATTAAATTAGTCGTATAATTATTGGCAATGCATAGAAAATCACTTTTTGATAATTTGCTAGCCCTGTATAGACTAAAGTCGTTCCATGTTGAGAAGTAAAATTCTAGAAAAGTTCGTCGTATAGGTAGGAGACTTTATACTTGGTCTTGCAAATCTAGGTTTGCTTTTGTGGTATCAGCATAATAGATAACTACATTGGCCCGTCCAAAAACGCTCACTACTTCAAATCTATCGAAATGAGTAAATGGGTATGTACTTATTCAAATGACATGATTTATTTCATGTAATTCTCCTTGAGTTATAAATGTTTTTGTAAGACTTGGGTTAGAAAAATAAAAGTAGTCAATTTTATTATTATGCTATCATTTACTTAATGACCGAAATTATTAGGAAAACTTCCAAATATTTTTATAATATTATTTTTATTTGAGTGCGCGGCATAATCCGGAAAAATAAAATCCGCAAACTACAAAATTCAGAAAATGTTTTCATTTTTATTTTAAGAACAGAAATTGTTATTCTCTTCTAATATTTTATTGTAACATTATAGGTTTTTTTGAAATTCTATTGAATGTTAAGATTGTAAGTTGAAAATATGATACAAAATACTATAAAGTAGTATCATGGCATAGGAGACTAGATATCCTGTTTGGAAAGAATCATACTGGCTGACATCTGCTGGAACAACCAAAAACAACAATAAATTTTTGTTTTTACTAAAATACATTTTAGATAGCGAGACGGTTACTAAAATTCCAAATTATATTAAAAAAGCCGAAAGACAAAAACCCAAATTATAACATCCCGAATTACAAAAGACCGAATTACGTTCAAAAATTAATATCGAAAAATAAAGGAAAATCTCAAAAATTTAAATTTTCGAAACAGAGATGTTCAAATTAAAAACAAGTTGGGAAAACCTAATTTCTTCTATAGTTTTCAACGTTGGCTTCAATAGTTAGGCATCCTACTATTTTCCCCATTAACAGTACATTTTGCTGCCAAGATCAGCAATTGCATTTTTATTCTATAGACTCCTATATAAATTTGAATTAATTTTGTTTATGTGAATATTCATAGTTTGGACATTTCTTATTGATTCGAAAATATAACCAACCGTTGTTAGTTACGTGACACTTGACTCTTGTAATCAAACCTGATGCAATTATGGTAGCTTTGCCATGACCTCGTATTACTTTGGCATTTTCTTATTAACCTATCCATCAGTGTTGTTACCAGTTTTCTTGATTGGCCTGTTCTTTGTATTCGCACTTATTCCGGAATTTAATCTGCATGAAGTAACATAAAGGAATATTTTTAGCCAAGCATGCTCATCATCGTTAGTTTTCGAATATATCAATTATAAAATGAAGACGTTTCATTTCTAGCACAAATGATGAATTGATCGAAAAGGTTCTATGGTAAAACTTGTCAGCACTAAGCGGCTACTGGAAGGTAAAAAACTGAAAGAAAAGTTGATATTTATGGATCACGTCACCTTAGTAAGAATGATTCATAAAACCATGAAGTTTTTACTAGATATGATTTAATCCTGTAAATTTACTTTCTATTTTACTAAATATCTGTATCAGATAATTTTTCAAATTGTTTCATTTTACTTTTGCTTATTAATTTCTTGTAAAGTGGGTAAAGAAATAATAGTTACGTCTGAAATTCCAAAAATTCGTCAATATGAGATGTTTTCAGTTCTCATCCGAATGTCTTGTCTACATTTGAAAAATAAAAAAAAAAATAAATAAAAAAGTGATTTTATTGATTCTAGCCGGTTGCATTAGGATGTAAAGATAGTTTCAGATAAGCCTAACAGTTATAAGAGCACAAAGCCTTAAGAGCTCTCTAACTCTCAGACAGAGTATAAATTCGGGTTCCTTTCATATCTCTACTAAGGATTGCGAGGGTTCGGAACTCTATTGTATATATTTCGGCTTGGAAGATGATTGGAGCGGAACCCACCATACTAATTTGATATGTGACCATAAGATCATTTTTAGCAAGGGTGCACAAGTTTTATCAAAGTATCTTGGACAGTACCCTAAGGCTGACATGGCTTCATCTTTGACTCTTTTGAATGGAAGATTCCAAGTGAAATGCGGGTTTAGAGTTAGAACTTTGCTCTCAGTTGAAAACTGAATTGTTATCATTTCTAAAGTTGGAGCTATGAGGGAGAGTCTGCTTTTTTTGTAAGTGGGACTAAGAGTGTTTTCTGTGGGTTAATTCGCAGGTTAACTTGTTGCGTGATTAGAGCACTTTGCACTTTATCAGAAATAAGATCGTTCTGCTTACCATTTACTATAATAGCAATGCCATCTGCATACACCTGTACTTCGTAGCCGTCATCAAGTAATTTCTTGAGAACATTATCGACGACTGGTGACCATAACAAAGGGGATAGAACTTCCCCTTAGGGGCAATCTGGAATGGCTCTTGTGATGATTTTGACGTTTCCCAACTTCGGTGTGATTGTCCGGCTTGTGAGCACAGTTCTTGATCCATAGGAACGTCGAAACTTCTAAACTTGTAGTAATGGATGCTCGTTCTATGGTCTCGAAGGAGACATTGTCAAAACCTCCTTTTAAGTCTAAGAAGGCGCTAAGGGCGATCGCCTTATCCTCTAACGCCTTTTCTAGCCTAGAGACTATCTAATGTGAGGCGGTTAATATAGATTTGTCTGACTGATCGGCATGCTAATGCAGAAATTCCTCGAGGAATTCGCGTGAAATTTTGTATAGACAGATGTCTAATAAAGGTCGTCAAGTATCTTCCTTCTCCTTCATGCATTGATTTGGAATCCTCTATATCAGTATATCCAAGGACTTGTTTGAAGTTGTTATATTTAATAATCGCAAAAAGAAACAAATCCTTTTCCACCATGATAACGCGCGTTCGAGCATGGCATGGTCGAAACGATCGCAAATAATGGATAGGATTTGCTTCTTCTTCAGCTCTATTCTCCTACAGAAACCACTATGGAGTTAACCATTTCTTGCAAAACTGGCAGGTGGATAAGACCTATGACAATTTAGAGGAGTTTGTGATCGACATCAAGCAATGGAAAGAATTGAAGGACTGGCACTTCATTGTTCGCATTGTCCAGCGATATTTTAGTCAAGACACGCTCCTGATCAGTCATTCGCAGATCCTGGTGCAATTG
The DNA here is from genome assembly GCA_006980735.1 of Dasypogon diadema. Taxonomy (NCBI): domain Eukaryota; kingdom Metazoa; phylum Arthropoda; class Insecta; order Diptera; family Asilidae; genus Dasypogon; species Dasypogon diadema. Next base: position 22,463 of record QYTT01092563.1, read on the forward strand.
ATATATGTAATTTTTTGTAATGTTATTATACTGCAGGAAGTACTATTTTCAGTAGACTAGATAAACAAAAATAAGAAAACCCATTAATCGATCATGACTCATATAATATTTTTGCTCAAGGCGGAACAAAATAACTATCTAAACACGGGTAGTAAAAATTGGAAAACGTCACAATATTAAGTTATCGATGGGCTCCTCAAAAAAGTGTTTACCATAATATCAAAAAAAAATCTGCTTCCAGTATTTATTTATATGCTAATGAGGTGTATGCACCATACAAAAAAGAACAGTATTATTCTTACAATAATCATAATCATGCTATTAAAATGAACATATGATTATTCCACAGGTTTTAAAAGAAAAAAAGCTCAGTCGAATAAAAGAAGACGAAAAGTGGAAATTTCGCTTTTTTTTTTTAAAAAGAGTTTTTAATATTTTTGCCGTGCAGTTCAAGTAATTTTTTCGATCAGAACAAGATTAAAAGTTTTACAGGAACTTCGCGATATGAATTTTAGAATGCTATACTATAAAACCTGATTGTAGACCAGTAAATTGATGTTAAACCGGTGCAATAGGTGTTTCACCACTGTTCAGTATTTGTGTTAATTATTCGAAATCGAAAAGGTAATTTTGTCCACCTGAGGACAATTAAGTTCTTAAGAGATTGCTTCCTTGAAGATAATTTGTAGGGAGAAAAATAAATAATCAGTTAATGCTGAGCTATAAAGATAAATTAAAGGCGATAAAGGCCTGTGAGGGGGGTGGGGGGTTTGCTAAATCACAAAAACCACCGGTTGCAAAAAACCACACGTACGTGATAAATTATGAAATCGATTGCCCAATAATTTGTGTCTTTACTTTTAATTTTTGCGTACTGTCAAGGCCCCGAATTAACCTGACACCAATACGGGGCTGTAATATTCACATTTTTTGATAAACTTGCACTTGGCCCCGATTAAAAGTTCCACCAACAGTGTTTTGGAGGATATCCTCACAATAAAAGAAAAATGCCTAGGAATGTTGGCCCAATACGCCCCCATAGACCGTTAAAGTGGTGACACTTCTTCATTTTAATTATACGCACCTGATAAGGTGTAGATAACAACTGGCAGCAGTAATTTTGCAAGAAGCTTCTTACTTCACCCGTCAAAGGCGATCTTAATCAGGGTGCTTAAAGGTCAGCAACGTTTAAATCACTGCGATGAACCCATCATCAGGTAAACGTTGCTATTACATCGTGAAGCAGTCGTCTCGTCCGTCCGATCCGTTGGTACTTTACTAGAGAAGAAAATTGCGTTTAGCCGCTGTGTATACCATCGGCGGTTGACGGTTGGCGGCTGAAGCGGCGGCGGCGGCGGCCTTCATTACCTTTAGAGTGAAATTTCCAGGATGACAAAGCTTCAGGTATGGGTTGGCGTTTCTCGTGCATCATCAACAACAACTGCCCCCCGATTGCAAGACCACACTATAAAGCTATATTCAGCCACCTTGTGTGCCCTCTGCCGTACTAAAAAATCCGCGGTAAGCAATGAGGCTGAAGCATCTTCTGACTAGATCGATGGTGGAGGAAGTGTCGATTGTGTAAGATGAATCTCATCGGATCTTTGCATGCGCACTGTATAAAAGAGTCGTGTCAACGTTCAAAGAGCACCAGTGAATCTTCAGTCACAGAGCTAATCGTAATCAGTTGCGAAAATCTTCTACTGTTTTAACGTGTGATTTAAATTAAACAAAACACAACATGAAATTGTACATTGTTCTTAGTGCTCTTGTTGCTGTCGCCCTCTGTGCCCCAGCCCCACAAGGAAATCCCCAGGATGTTCAACTTGTGAGCTATCTCAATGAAAATGATGGATCAGGAAACTATCACTTCGCGTAAGGATTATAAAGGATACTTGGACGATAGTTTGAGTGTTGTTCGAATGTGGATTTGGATAATTCTTGTGTGCTATTTGAAAGTTTATTGGACTTGAATATGATACGAAAGGGTTCGTGATAGTCATAATAGTCCTTTTTTAGAGGATCAAATATTTTTGGAATTAAAACTGCAAATTCGATCAATTTTGTCAGAAATATGTGTGTATGTGTCTCGAGTGTAAAAAAAGTGTATTCTTTTTAGATATTCGTTCTAAAGAAATTTTGTGGATTTAAAATTTTTGACGAGAATCTATTGGATCCCTTTTTTTTATCAAAATCTTGTTTAATATTTTTTAGAATCCTCTGCTGCTCGAAGAATATAGGAATCGTTAGATGCTTTTGTTTTAAATTCTTAGTTTGTCGTGTTTTTTGCTATCTTTATTTTTTTATCTTGTTAATTTGTTATTTGTTTCTTGTTCTTTTATGAATTACGGAATTATTTTAATATTCGTAGTTAGCATGTGTCTTTCAAAATGATCGGCTTCATACATAAAAGCTTATGACATGTTTATGAGATGTTGGAGTATTTTTTAAAGTATTTTTAACATATTTGTAGTGCTGTTAAAAATCTTTTTGATTTATTTATCAAAAATATCTACTCAGTACATTGGTACAAAACTTTTAAAAATGTCTGTGCAGAGTAATTAATTTGTTCAAAATGAACATAACCCTTTCCAAACTAAATTGGTTTTCTGAGAAATTTTCCTATGGACTTCTGATAGAATAGGAAATTTTATAGAACCCTTTTCGTACAAAATAATATTAGTTTTTTTTCTTTAGCTTCAGATATTCTCATTAACTTAAAACTTTGTAGGCAGGAGAATATGATTACAGTCATACATAGAGAAGCATCCTCTTGTAATGTATCAATGTGAGATTAGATATCAACAAAAGATTGGAGTAAGATATGCTGAGGTTTCATAGTAATTCAAAAATAATTTTCTTAAGCTTATTTGCGTCTAGCATTGTGAGTAGATACCCTAAGAATCTCGTTTACAATTGTTTGGATCACAAAGTACTCCCGAAACTTTTGATATATATTACCTACTGGATGTTGGATGGTATGGTAATAACTAATCCAGGCAATTAATAGCCAGTCTCTGACCAGGAGTATATCCAAGGTGTTCGGTTTAGACAAAAATATGAGCCAAGTTAAAGTCAAGTTCAATTAAATCAGAGAGAGGTTGAAAAATTTTTCAAAAGACCCTCCAGAGGCTGGTATTTTTGGCCCTTCTGTTAAAAATCTCTATCTTTCTTAGATCGTTTTCCAGTTCATTTTACACGAGACCTTCTATCCTTCCTGTTACCATCTTCGTTAGTCAGGAATCTTATTAGGTGTTCTGACGCTTTCAATCTTCTGAACTTTATAAAATCTGAAAGACCTGTCCTGAGTGAATGCCATGGGAATACCAAAAATTTACTTTGTGTATTTTTGGCGTTCTGGTGGTCTTACAAAATGTTTACATCACTGCAATCTGTTGACAATTTTTAATATTGTTACTGCCTGCATTAATTTTTGTGAACTTAATGGGCCTCCTTTCAAGATCGCTCTTAATTTTTGATTTTTCAGATCTGCAAAGTGTGTCTTCTAATCACTTACTAGAAGAAAAGTATGCTATATGAGCGAGGTCTAAATCTACTATTATATTCTTTAAAATCTGTGGTCGATTTATTCTTAAATTTATGGCCGAATCAATATAAAGATGCTAATTGGAATTTTAAACGAATTCAGCTTAGAATTCTGCCATAAAAGGGAAATTTTAACCACCCCACGTAGACAATAAATTTCTTTAAAAATTTTGCCAAAATAATTTCAATTTGTTCTTCACTTAAAATTCATTCTATCAGAGATGATAGGGTAATTTCATGGACTTCAGGAATATTAGAGAAAAATAACAGATATTTTAACCGTAATTAATTATTTTTGATTTTAATTTTGTATTCAAAACATTGAAATTCTGATTATTGAAATTGCGATTCTTGAAGTGCTGGGGTTCAATAGGAAACGTGATCTAATCGCTTCAATTTTCTAAGTATTGTTGAAAAGGTCGAACTTTCTGGGGCAGCTCTATCAAGAATAACGGTAAAATATTTTTTATATATTATAGTATAATTAATTTCTTACAAATTCAATTTTATTTGTGATGAGTTCTTCGATTTTATATTTATTCTGATTGCAAGGACATTTATGTCACGATATAACTCATCTGCCTTTCTAAATGTCAAGAACTTGTTATAGACTATCTGACAATGAGGTTGAGTAAGAATCTAGTTGGGTCTACATGTATATAATTAAGATGAGTACGATGTAATAACATCCTGCATCTCTTGAATTCCATGCAATTTTTGAATGATTATGAAAAGTTTGTTAGATACAAATTTTGTCATTTTCTAGCTACAATCCAACTCAGAACAGGTTAGAAGTGAAGATAGTCCCTCTTTACAGAAAAAATTCTAAGGTGCAGCAATGTTACGTATTTTCATTACTGAATTCCTGAAATATCATAGAATTTCGATCTTTTCGTTAAAATCCAACAAAATTTTACAAAGTCACGAATTTCCCGAACATTTCATCCACATCCCAGCAATTTATCCATTTACCTCACAAATGTGATAATTGAATGTGATAAGCATTTGAATCGAATCCCCGCGGCCACTTATTTCACTTCTTGCATAAGAAAATTATTATCTATTGAGTCTTCTTTAATCAAGTAATAATTTCTTTTCCATATGTAGACGTATTAAGTTCTAAAGTCTGATATGTCTAATTGACCAGTAATTGGGACACGTGTCTAGTACAACACTCTAACGCTATCCGAGAATATAATATATAGTAATTCTAGAAGATGAATAGCTTCTGTCTTGTGTAGACACGTTTCTTTTATTAAAGATCTGATGTCATGTGTGATCAGATCATTTGGAATTATGCAAACTCGATTAATTTGCACTTAACCATTTATGGTATTTTATACCATTTGCGGCAGCAGGTTGAGGATAATTTCAGTTTCAACACATCTTTCTCAGGTGTACCCTTTGACTATAGGTGAAATATTTATCGCGTGAAGTAACACCATGGAAATTTACATGAAAATGTTGGAACTGCATGTGATACCTTGGATTTGTATGGAATTTTAAAGGTGACCGTATCCGGGTTAATTTGGATACATTCATGCGATCATGCAATTGATTACCTGATTTCGTGGGTAATATAAACATGTGAACATTTCATGAAATGAATTTAATAGAAAATTACAAGAAAATTTACATAAACACAACCCAGGGTTAATATTAGGTTATGACTTAATTATGGCTGTGGATTTTCGTGTGAGATAAATAAACAGGGGGCCCTGATTTTCTAGGCAAACCGAATTCTCTCAAAAGTTATTTAAGACAATCATGAGAAAAGTTCAAATATTGGCACTTGCACTGCAACAATTAAATGACCAGTTCACCATGCTTCCAAGAGTTAATTAAACCACCGATCCCAGACATATTCAGCATCATTTATTTCCTCAACGGAAAATAAAAGAATAAATTTTCATGTAACATTTTGCATTTAACATGCATAAATGGCATTGTATTACGTAAGATTATCTTGCTGGAAGATGTATCAACACTGGATGCACTTCTCACCGGTGATAAATCAAATGGGATACCTTTAATCCACACCAAACAGTTAATCTTTCCAGGCCCCGTGAAGTGAAAAAACGACCACGAAATATGCACTTAATATTTCGCGACTATTTAAGCATGAACTTCAGCATGTAATCGAGTGGCTTTCCTTCTGTTATTTGTTCCATTGTAAATGATCATCGTCACCAGGTGTGCTTGCTGGAGGCATCCGTAAGTCTGCAGCAAGCACGGAATGCTGTGAACTCTTCGGCCTTCTCAAGGTTTTTTATATCTTTGACATTTA
>QYTT01092564.1:3343-26077 GCA_006980735.1 Dasypogon diadema
TTGTTATACAAAGACCTTAAAAACGAAATCAGTTAGCTCTATAAATTGTTTCTAAAAAATTTTAACAGGATTTCAAAAGTCATCGAAGTCTAACTCTTCATCAAAGTTCTGATTGTAGCAAGTTTTTAGTTATTCATTAGGTTTACTGAAGTGCTTACAACAGAGATAGAAATAAAGCAATTGAAAGAGAGGTTACCCGTCAAAATGACAGGTTTGGGAAAACTAGTGTAAACTTTAATATTTTTTAATGTGTATGATGTAATATGTAGTAAAATATGCTGCAAAAACTGGTCATTAAAATTAAATCTTAGTGAAATGTTACAACAAGTTGACTTCAACAATTGCTGACATGTTTGGCCGACCAAAATTGCACTTTTAGTGTGTTTCCTCTGATTGCGAAATTATGGTACAAATCGATAAAATTATAGCGTGAGAAAGAAAGTAAAATATGGAGTTTTTTAGAGAAATAAAACAAGCTTGTGAAGTTGGGCACCCCTAAATACAAATTTTAGAATTTTTATGAATTTTTATTTATTTTTATTATTATTTTATTTATCCAGCTATTAAGTTGTCTACCCTTCGAAAGAAAAATAAAAGAAAAAAATTTAGCTTTTTCTTTGCCAACAGCTCCAACTCCAAGTACCACATTTGCCATTTTTTGCATAAATTGATTGTTCATGGTTTAACACATGTCAGTCCAGGGTTTATTTTCATTTGTCCAGCCCCAACATACATAAAAAATAAGTAAAGCAATTTTATTTAATTTTTGTTTATGTCTCTCTGGCTCTGTTCTTATTTATTCGATCTGTACGATACTCACTGCCAGTGTCGCCATTAGAAATCCAGCAGTATTTGACTTGACTGAATGTTATTTAATTAAAAAAAAGAAAAAAAACAGAAAAGTTAAGAAAAAACCAACACCAGTATATATAACGTTTGTAGAAATTTTCTGAACAACTTCTTCCGGTATATCAAAACATCAAAACGTAATGGATTTCCTGTTACGAGTATGTTACGTAAAGAAACTCTAATTTTGAATCAATTTAACACTAGAACTACCAAGTCAGTCATTTTGACTGGTAGCCTCTCTTTCAGTTGCATTATTCCGCATATTATTTCTATCCTTGTTTGAAGCAGCTCGGTAGTTCTAGTGTTAATGATCGATAGAAGTTCGCTTAAGATTTGAGTCCGCTCAAGTTTTGAATCCGCTCTGATTCTTAGGTCTAGGAAGAACTTTTTGAATTTTTAAGTGGCTACCTCTGTTTTCTTGAGTATTTTTTTCGTTATTATTCTTAAACACTGAAATAAAGTACATTTTTCTTAACCTTTCAGGTCAATTTCGGTGTCTGGATCAACCGGATATCGCCTCTTCACCATATCATCAGTAGATAAAGTCGAAGAAATTAATTGCAAAGGAAATCAAAACATTCCGGACATTCGAATCGTCGAGCGTCTCTTTAATAGTAACTTAGCGGTCCTAGTGACGGAGGCAAAACCAAACTGCCTGAAAATACTGAACTTTAGGAAAAAAGAGGATACAAGAAACATCTGCGATTGTGTGTATCCCAGTAGCATACAATCCGTTCGGATGAATAGAAATAGGCTAGTGGTTTGCTTAGAGCGAAGCGTACACATCCATGACATTCAAGATATGAAACTGATGCATTCCATAGAAGGTATTGCGCCCAACATCCTAGGACTGTGTGCACTTTCGTGGAATTCCCATTTCGCCTATCCCATTTCTTGTACAACAGGAGAACTCCAAATATTCGATGCTGAGAAATTGAATCCGGGACTAAGTATAAAGGCCCATGAAACACCCCTGTCAGCGATGAGTTTTTCACCGAACGGAGTTCTAATAGCGACAGCGTCTGAAAGGGGCACCGTTATAAGGGTGTTTTGTGTAAAGAACGGGCAGAGAGTTCACGAATTTCGACGAGGCGTTAAAAGATGCGTCCGCATCGCCTCACTGGTATTTAGTCAAAATGGAGATTATATCTGCACGAGTTCTAATACCGAAACTGTGCACATTTTCAAAATAGATGCTAAAGCTGTGGAAGATGCCGAAAGGCGAAACGTTGCGGACAGTAGTGTTGTAGGCACCTCTTCTCTGGAGGAAATCAATTCCACGCAGAGACAGTCTGATGTCAGTTGGTCTGGGTATCTGGCGAAGGCAGTAACTTCATACCTACCTAGTCAAATGTATGATGTCTTTAGCCAGGATAGGGCATTTGCTACAGCTCAGTTGAGTCAGCCTGGCCTTAAACATATCTGTGCTCTGGCGAAGGTCCAGAAAGAAACAAAACTCTTTGTGGCGTGCGAAGACGGTTTTCTGTACATATACGACTTCAACGACACCAAAGGAGGAAACTGTAAACTGATCCGGGCGCATGATCTCAGAAATCCCTTAGACGATATGATAGGTAATCCTAAAGCATTTTATTTTTAAATTATGCAAACTATTTTCTAGAACTAGACATAAAAGATCTTAAAGAAGCTACTCCCCACCATGTGCACGTTGTAGATGGCCAAACCAGCCCCAGCACTTCGTATGCCGGTGTTGTCAAGGGCAATCAAAACAATCCAATGACAGGTATCTGATATTATTCACTTTAACATTTTTGTAAAATGATTGGATTTTTGTTGCTAGTAGAATCGGACAAGTGCAGGAGTATAGGTGAAGCTCTAGAGACTCCAACTAAGACAATATTCGATGAACGTCAATTTCCCCCCGTCGCATCAGTACGCGAATGACAAAAAATCAAGAGTTAGGTGTTTCTACTAGACCTGCTTTTCAGATTAGTTCGTTCATGACTACCTTAAAGATTTCACTTTAGAATAGTCCCTTGTTCTAGCGCACTGTACTCCTAAGTTTTTATGTAATTCGATTCAGGTTGTAAACTCAGCGATATTTTAGCAAAAAAAAAAAAAATTTCCAATTAGTTGTCTTAAGATCAGATGTAAGCAACCCTCTTGTGATGATTTGTTAGGGGGAAACTGTACAGTTTCCAGTAGAAGTTAAGATAGCTCTTCAAATTCCGTGTATAAAATATTCCGAACAATGATCTGAATGAATCGCAAGGAAGTGTTCAAAATTTTTAGAATAATTCGAGCTGAACGGGATGAGATTTAAGGAATTTAGATAAATTTTAGGCCTTTTCAATGTGGCGTTGTCATTTAGTATTATTTTCAGGTATTGCTGCCCACGCCATTCTTAGAGTAATTTATGTTTTTATAGCGAGTAAGTTTTCTCTTCTTATTTTACAAATTTTTACTGGCCAATATAGTGCCAGATCAGTGCACATGTATTCTAAGCGGTTGACAAGTCCGCCAAGTTTTACGTATTTTTGTGGTCCTTGTGCTTTAGATGAATTTATTTTTTTTAATTTCTACTTAATTTTTAGTTACAAAAAATGAAGCAGGAGAAAATGGAGTATGAAATGACCGACAAGGTAAAAATAAAAAGTACAAATTACATTAACAAACAGTTTTATTAGTTTGTCTTGGAATAGGGATTGCAAGAGAGTCCACTTGTGAACTATATTTTATGTATTGAATTTTGTGGAACATTTCTGAAAAAAGACAATAAATTGCAAGAACTGCATGACAATCCTCCGTCCTTATTTGCTTGGTTTTCAACATGATCGTCGCTGTTAAACGTCTGGTTCTGAAGCCTTTTATTATATTATGTGGAAACAACTTATATAGTTTTTTTTTGCAGCTGAAGAGGTTTTGAGAATGTAATCGATTAAAAAGACAAAAGACGTTGAAATGAATTTTGTGGAGGTGAGTACTTGGAAGTTTTCTTGCGTAATTAGACCTCTTTTGTCCATTGTGCCTGCTTACTTTCTAAATGTAAAAAAGTTTGTTATTAATGCCTTTTATGGGGAAGGAGAGTCGATGCGAGTTATTGCCCGTGAGATAAATTGATCTGGATTGCGTTATTCGTCGATATTTAAGAAATTTTTAAGAATATGGGAAAAATAAAACCGAAAGCTGAAAGGCCCCAAGTAAGAAGAATTGCCAATATTGCATCAAATTCAGTAAAAAGTTAAAATGATGTTAAGAATGAGTACAAGCTATCCGCTACAAAAACCACTATTTGGAAAGCATTACAGTCTTACATTACGTTGCAATGAGTATTTCGTCTTAAAGGACACCAAAGCAACGCCATATTAAAATTTGCACACCAGAACATGAACAGACATTGAAAAATAATAAGTGAATGAATTGAATAAACATTTTAGAGTTCGATTTTATGAGACGGTTATTATTAACTAGCTTGCCCGCCCCCGACATTGCTAGGGATATCCGTGATTTTATTTGTATAGTAGATCTTTCCTAGAGGTGATAACCGAATATGCCAACATCCCACCTTAACATCTTTCCATCTTCCCATCCATCCATCCCCCAATCTGCCCAACAGAGACCATTTTCGGATATTCCCATTCCCGCATCCACCCATCATCACCGAGACCAATTTTCTGATACCAAACTTAATTGGAAAGGACGTTTCCTCTAGGCAAATGCCTTCATTGTTCGCATTCCAGAGGTGACTTTTTTTCATTAATTTGTTAATTACTCCTGGAATGGATAGACCGATTTTAATGAAATAAAGTGTAGTGGAAAGGCAATGACTGTGACTTTCATTCTCAGCCACAGAGTGGCTCACAAAGTTTCATCCCAATTTGCCAGATGATAATTTATCTCCAAAATTCTCCAATTTTATTCCATCCAATTTCACATCCTAAATATTAAGTTGGATTTGAATGCCGACTTCACGGCGACCTACAGTTCAATACTCATCTACGGAATCTTTCGTTGTTCCAATGTTGAGGGCATCTAATTTAGTTTCTCCTTTCCTTTTTGAACAGATCCGTCCAAATTTCAAATAGGACAGAATTAGAAACAACTCATCACTCTTGAAAACGTCATATTTAATTTTCTTAAAGTTAACACTATTGTAAAAATTTGCAATAAAAAATAGTATACAATTTAGCGAGCCTAATCTAATGCATTTTTTAGTCGGTCGGTATGCGTTCAATGCTATTCGAAAACCTGAAAATATACCCCTCCAGAAAGCTAGTAGTGATTTAGTTGTTATCATTAGAATTTCCTGATTGTGAAGTTGTCTTAGACTCCGTTCCTGTCCCTGACGACTCTTCAGAAGCGCAACGTATTGGCTTTTTGGTAATCCAAAATTTCATTGCAAACATTGCTTCGGCTTTGAATGCTTCCAATGGTGTTATCTAAAAACGACCATCGATTTTATATTTGTGTGGGAAATGAATGAAAATTAAAACCTTTTCTTCAACAGCCACTTGCTGTACATTCCAGATAAATTCAAATAGGCCTATAACGAATGCAACAAATATTCCACACCCAAGAACGAGAAAAACGCCTCCCAATTGCTCTATGCTAAGTTCATTGCTATCGTTCTGATCATATGTGGGGCACTGTTCTTCGGTCAACCACCATTTCTCCTTCAGTTTGAATAGTTCTCCTCGTTCGCTCATCCTAAGTATCTGGACACTTAATTCCGACCGGTATGGCGAACCTGTCGAATGGCAGAGAAGAGCAAAATTATTTCAGGCAATCTGTTTAGTCATCAAGATGGGCTATTAGTATTACCAAGCGGAAGAGCAATTCCGTAATGTTTCTGACCAATTTGTCCTCCCACTTGTGTCACATCACAATTCCTCTCCTTCAGATACTGCAAACTGGTGGTTTCCATCAAAAATGCATATTTCCCTTTGCCTTTCTTCACTCTATCTAAGCCTTCCTTGTTGCTGCTGGTGTAAACAGAAGGTGTCGCCGTGTCCATTTTGGTGTAGACTTGACGGAAAGTTGAGTCATTAGAATCCTGAAAGTATGAGACTTCGAGTTTTCTTTTGAAATTCTTTAAAATCCTATCAAACCTTAAAAAATGTCCTGGTGCTCCCGCTACGCACCGTACCAAATTTAATTTTAGTCTGTCCCGCTAAATCCTCTATGCTCTCGATTGTGGATGGCATTCTGGAGGAGGTGAGAAAGGCGGCCAAATTTGCCGTGTAGGAGTTAAGCATCATCAGGCCGAAGAACCACCACATTCCACTAACCAGTCGCATGGTTCCAGACCTAAGGGGGCACTTGTATGTATATGAGCTGCAATGTGCCTCAATGTGTTCGGTTACCTCGGCAAAATATCACATCCTTGACCCATTATTGAACCCATTGTCAACCAAGTCGTATTGGAGAGATTCCACTGGTTCTCTAGCTCTTCGGGGTTGGGATTGCATGGATGAGGATTTTCCCATTCATTTTTCGATATTCTATTCAATGGCAGAGTTGTGGTTATAGAGATTTAAGAAAATTTAATCCTATCACCTGGCCATGAAGAAGAGGAGCAGCGAAAGGATAAGATATGCTGTGGCCATATACACCCATACTTCCAATGCGAAGGGCTGTAAAAAGGAGAAGAGATCGGGAGGTTCTGGCGGCTCATTGTAGTAGAGAATGCTTATGCCTAGGGACATAAAGGGCACTGTAAAGTCCACGACTTCTCTTCGTTCTGGCGTTATTGTCAAATCGCATATTCCCAAGTGCGCTTTCTATTGGAAGACAATATTTTACACGCAATTTAGTGTGGGAGATTGTTGTCTACTTACCCCGGCAATGAGCTGTCCAATTATTCCGTTCCATTGTTTCGTTACGGGGTCCATAGAACCGTACTCCATATCCTCTACAATTTCTATGACATACTTGAAATGCAGTTCCTTTGCCAGTTGAGCAATCAAGTCTATTGCATAGCCTTCGTACCTTTGATTTCCCTCGAAATTGGAGCCATTTCTGTTCCTACTGTAAGATTCAAGAGGATACATTTTACTTTCAATGGATATCACAACACTACATAAGTAGATATCTGCGACTTGAAGTGGGGGGTTAAGAGATTAAACGTTGTGGTCCTGCTCAAATGCTTGTACCCTGGTAGTACTCAAATGTGGCTCTTAAGTAAAACCCCGTAGGTTGCAGGGAACGTGAAAAGCCTCCTTTGGATGAAGTGGAAAGGAATCTTAGAGTACTACAAGTTCCTGATTGCCGAACTAAAGTCTAAGCTCACGACCTGGTTGAGGTGACAAATCCTTCGGTTTGATTAAGCCAGTGATAATAAAACTGAAACTCTTCACATCTGAAGCAAGCCAAGCAGTAGAGGGTGCAGCAAGCTCCCTTAGGAGGTTTCTTCCACAAAAGTGCCAGAGAATAAATTGCGCTACTACCGCTAAGAGAAGACATTAACGACTTGTAGCTCGCGGCATGAACAAAGAATGGATCCTACGGACCAATATCCAGAGGGCATCTAAGAAACTTAAGAAAATAGTTGATGCTTCATGGAGGAGAATCAATTTGAAGAGCTCAAAGTGTGAGGACATGTCGACCATTAAAGGACATAAGGGATCTAACTAAAAATCCTTCAATGCCTAAAAATAAGGTCTGTCCAATCCACAACATAAACCCAGACCTGCCATATACTGAAACTTTCCGGGAAGATAAAGAAGACGTTGTGTCCGTAAACTGCTCATATTGGACCAGAGGACGATAAGGGTCCAAGAAACTGTTCTGAAAGGGATCATTCAGGTGTGGGATGATATTCTAAGTCTATCTTTTGTCGAAATTTCTAACCGGAATTGTTGGCAATTACATGCCCCAAGGAAAGGATCTGAAAGGAAGCAAGAATCAGGTTCCTCAGCCAAAAAGATGTACAAAAATTGTCATTGTAGTTTGGAAATGATTTGAAAATTATGCACCTTACTCAATCACATAAGGCTCCCCTATTTTGGTTGAGACAATCAATTTGGCGTCACGCAAAGCTTCCGATCCTCCCTTTTTCATATGAGAATGTGTGGTTTCGTGCACATCCTGTAAGGTATTAAATTCCTTTATAGTTCGATTCTCCTCTGTCCTGGTCTCCATTTCGAGAATGAAATGTGCCCGTTCACTGCCTCGTACATATTCCATATTCCTTGTAACGAATATATCTTCCTTAGTGGTCTGCGAAAAGAGTAGAGAGTCACTTGTTATTTGCTTGCAAAAAAATATTCAGAAATTTCCATTTCACAGTGTATATTTCGAAGAGGGTTAGCTGTTAAAGGGTTAGGTACCAAAAATCTCAAATTTGGCGTAGTCCTGGATCGAAGATACTTTTGGAAATTGTAGAGATGATATAAAAATGTGCATTTGCAAAATCCAGGACTCCGATTATGTAACTCGATTCGATTGCTATCAAAGAGAGTTTGAAAAATCATAGGAACATCAAGACACAGTCGAGTTTCCTTGCAAACGTCTACTTTTACATCTTCGATTTGGAAACGATCGAATCGAAATACATGAACATGGATTCAGTTCACAATTATTTCTTTTGCACAAACAGCAGTAACTGAACACTGAAATTGTCGTACATAATTCTGCATCTTCTCCTTTATATAGCTGCCATCCCGCCAATTATGACTCCTCATGCAACTCATTCTTGGTGGGACGACAATTCTAGGGTCTTCTTTAATGAGGCTCATTAGCACTTCTGACAGCAATTTGACTGCATCGTGCAATACCAAAATTCGGGTTTGAGTTGGTTCTTCCTAAAAACAAAAAAATTTCCATCACTGTGCAACCCTTTTTTTATGTCCAACAAACCGTAAAGCTATCTGTGCTCAATTTTATAATATTGAATGTGGCCTCGCATTCCTTTAAATCGTCGATTTTTGCAGTATGCGTATCCAGATGCGTCAAAAGGAAACTCTGAAAGAAAAGGGTGAATTTTAAAAACTACCCATGGGCAGTACAGTACAGTAATATTGCATACGTTCCCCAGCGTTGTCATGTTCAGTTCGGATGCCGCATGCAATAGATCCATCACAATGTCCGGTGAGCAGTCCAAAATTATTTGCCGTTCACCAGATATTTTGATGTCCTTCCAAAGTGTCCTGTAGTCCATGCCCTTTTCAATGCTGCGCACTTTAATAAACGTCTGGCCAATTGTTTTCAGTTGGAGAATGTCTTGGAGTCTGGTTAAGCCTGAAAATAACTTCTTTTAGATCTTGTAGAATTGGAGTATAGCAGACGCTTCCAGACGAGCAAATACGGTTCAATCGCAATGCCTTCCTTGAAACATTGTACTCCTACCTTCTTGCGAATCGTAAATAACCGTCCATGCAGTCCATACTTTTCTCACCATCAGATACTGCACGATTTTGGCGTACATCTTGGATAGTGTAAGTATGCCAGGGTAGACGTTTATGGTCATTTTCCGTTCACCCCGCTCAGCCAACGAATCCTCTGGTGTCGAATCGAAGAGCAAGTGCGGAATCCCATAATTACTGCACAAGGAAGAAACCACCTCTGAAATGTTAATCATTTTTCAACATACTTCTCGAATATTTGTGTATATTTTGTCGTCTACCACTGGATGTCTTTGAACTTGGTCCAAAAATAGCGACCACGCCGTCTTCGATCAGTTCGCACGCTAGAAAATTTGTACTCATGGAGATCTATTCTTTCCTCTTGTGTGATTGTGACACACTTGTCTTACCTAATTTCAGGAGATCAGAACTCTCCTCCGTCACCACGAATCGTATTCTCGGCACCAATTCCAAGTCATCGTTGAAGGGGTGCTGGTTTACACTGTTCACGTACTTAATAAACGACTGGCTCAGATCGGCCTCGTTCGTGAAGAAAATCGCCCCTGGAAATGGAATGGGAGCAACTGGAGTTGATGTGAAAAGCCACAGTCTTACCAACTTTCACCTTAATTGTGGTAGCGATGCT
This sequence comes from Dasypogon diadema, assembly GCA_006980735.1. NCBI lineage: Eukaryota > Metazoa > Arthropoda > Insecta > Diptera > Asilidae > Dasypogon > Dasypogon diadema. The sequence continues at coordinate 13,142 of QYTT01092564.1, forward strand.
GCTGTGCATCAGCAACAGGAGCACGAGGAAAACTTCCCGCATACTACACCTACTGGTTATGCTCCATGGCATCGCAGATTAATCCAGAGCACATATGCTTCCGTTCACTACTATCAGCAGACTGAGTCTAAGTCGACACGTTCTATAATTGTACAAGACAAGGATGACACACGATGAGAATCACGCAGAGGACGGACGGACGAATTTCTCGGAATTCTCAAGGCATTTTTGAGGCGCCTAGCTCCATCATTGGGGCAAACACACTTATGAATGGCAAACTTTTTTTTTATTTCGAAACGAAGCAGCTTGACTATGGTTTTTCCAACGACGAACACGGCAGGGAATGTGTTTTTCCACAGAAGTGTGCATCTTCGAATCAAGCGAGTTTCACCCAGAAAATCCAGCCGGCCAGAAAGTGTTGCGAAAGAGTCCGAGTCCGAGTCCGAGTGTGAAAGTGAAAATGAAAAGTTGTTTTCCGTCTATTTTTGTCGAAGACGCGCTTTCATGTAAAAATAGTGACGGAGGGCACTCGTTTCCCGTATTTTGTATATTTTTCGAACACTTGTTGCGGTTTTTCAAACGCGCAGTGTGCTTGGGGGAATGGGGGGAGGTATTGGTCTGGTTTCGTTTGCTGCTCCCACAAAATTTAGAAAGAAACGCAATTTTAGACTATTATCGATTATTATTCAAGAACTCGAATCTACTAAAACTATGCTACAACTACTAGGCACTGTTGTCTATGCCGTTCAGCTGGGCCTTCCTGTCCGATTTGAGTGTTTTAAGGGAAAAGGCAGAGCTGATTTGATTCCCATTCGTATCGGTACTTTTGGTGCTCCTTGAGTCAGACTGCAGATTGGACTTAGAAGATCTCTTCGAAGCGGATCCACTGCCACTAGTCGTATTCACTGGTTTAGTAGTCAGCCAAAATTTTAAAGCAAAATTGGCTTCAGCTTTGAAAGCTTCCTGGGGTGTTACCTGTACACGAAAAAAAGACACGACAATGCATATCCAGTTCCAAAAATTATGTGCCGCACCTTCTCTTCTATGGCGATTTTCTTAATATTCCACAAAAACTCCATAACACCGATGAAAAGAGCAATGCTCAATCCTACTCCAAGTACCAGAAACACACCGCCAACGTTTTCTATATCAAGTTCGGGGGTATCGGTGTTCTGTTGAGATGCTTTAGAACAGCGTCCACCTCCGAGTCTCTCTTTCCACCACCTCCTCTTTAACTCGGCAAGTGTTCCAGACTCGCCTAACTTAAGCACAGCCTTACTGATCTGTTTTCGGTACGGTGAATCTGAATCATTGTTGTCAGAAAACCATACAAACATTTGCAATGTCTAACTCACTGAATGGCATGGCGATTCCATAGGTCTTATAATCGAGCCATCCGCCGACCTGAGTCAGTTCACAGTTCCTTTCAATAATGAACTCCAAAGAGGTGGACTCCATAAAGAAAGCATACAATCGTTTCCCCTTCAAAACTCTATCCATTCCCTCGTCGTTGCTTTTCGTGAATACCGAGGGTCGTGTGGACTCCATAGCCGCCCACATTCTTTGATATGTAGAAAAGTTGGAACCCTAATAAAAAGGTGCACATAATTCATCGCAGGCAACAAGCTAAGACTTACCCTAAAGAACTCCATTGTACTTCCGCCCCTAACTGCCCCGTACTTAATTTTGGTCTGTTTCGAGAGATCTTCTGCACTTTCAATGGAAGAATCCATTCTTGACGATGTCAGAAAAGCAGCCAGGTTTGCGGTGTAGGAATTGAGCATCATCAGGGCGAAGAACCACCACATTCCCGTGACAAGCCTAGTCGAAGCTGCCCTGTGATATAAAAGAGTCTTGTTTTAGCAGTGCAGGCATAAAGCACGATAAAATCGACTACTTTGGCAAAATATCACATCCCATACCCATGATGGAGCCCACAGCAAGCCACGTTGTGTTGGACATAACCCAAACATTTTCAACTTCTTCGGGGTCAGGATTGCAAGGATGGGGATTCTCCCAGTCATCTGGAGCCATCCTACAGATAATTTTAACATAAATCCAATGACGCTACTGTTTCTGGACATTTACCTGGCTAAGGCGTAAAGAAGCAAAGACACTCCCAAGTATGCCGTCGCCATGTAAATCCAGACATCCAGAGAAAATGGTGAAAGGAATGAAAACAAATCTGGAGGTTCCGTCTCCGGTTTTGCATAGAGGATGCTTATACCCAATGTCATAAATGGTGGTGTAAAATCCACGACCTCCCTTCGTGCCGATGTCATCGTTAAATCACAAATACCCAAGTCCGCTTTCTGAAAATACTCAAGCCTAAAAACCACTTCTTTAGAAGTTTTTAGAATGGCAACCAACTCCTTCCAATATCTGTCCAACGATTCCATTCCACTTTTTCAGAGTGGGATCGTACTGACCGTACTTTTCGTCTGGTGTTAGTTCGAATTTATACTTAAATCCCAAGAGTTTGGCTATGCTGTCTATAAGATCTAAGGAGTATCCCTCGTATCGAGCATTTCCTTCAAGAACTTCTCCCTCTTTGGTATCCCTGGAAGTGGCAATTTTCATATGGTCTGTTCTCGATGGTAGGTATCAAGAATTTCCGGCTTATTTACCTCAATTTAAGGAAAGGCTTTCCCAATCTAGAGGAAACGATGAACGTTTTATTTTGCAATTTTTCCACCACTTTTCTACTGGAATCGGAATCCGGACCCACTTCAGTAATTCCCGTCACAGGATCCCAAAATGCAAGATCACTGAACCCGGTTGATGAAAGTTCCACAATTCGCATTTCAAAATGACGCCGTTGACCGTGCTCATTGAATTCTATGCGTCCCGTGGTTGCTTCATGTTTTCCCTTTTAAGAGTGGACAGTAAAATTTGGAAATATAAATTATTTGCAATGCTATACATCTTTTGGCAGATTTTAGTTAGGTCCTTATACAAATTTCCTTCCAAATGTCTACCCAAAAAATTTATACAGAAAATCTTTTCAATAAATTTTAAGACTTTCGAAGCGGAAAAATGGATTTATGTAGAATTTAATATAATCAGCCTTATTCTCAATCCCAACGGAATAAGATTTCGAACGGAATCCAATTTAAAAAGCATTGCATTTCCGTTCGAATTCAGAATAGACCGAATTTCTATTTTATAGTGATAAAGGTAAAAGGTTACAAAAACGTTAGGTATCTGCTGCGGCTACTTAAATAAAAGCATTTTTTTATAAGTTATCTGTTTCATGCTGCCCGGGGTCAGACTGTAACAGCAGTCCTTCTGCTTTACAGGCCAAAAAATCGCATATAATGTGCTCTACAATTCTTTAGGATCCTTTGAAGTTATACCCAAAGCTGCAGTGCCCAGTAGAGTAGTCAGAGAAACCAACAAATCTGAATATTTTACAGTCCATACTTAGAACTTTCCTTTTGATCGGTCCACTGGACAGATTAATTTATTTCTTAGTCTGCCGGCAGGCTGTTATATTTTCCCATCATTCTTGGTTGTCTTTTATGACCCATTTCTCAAGCAGGTCCTTCATCATAGCTCTCCCAAACACGCGATATTCTTCTGGGCTTTGGAACTCCATAGCCGTCACCTGTTTTAGTAAAATGTCAGTTTTCTCGTTCCCTTCGAGCCTTATGTATCCTCTAATCCAGCAAAGGATTATGTTTTTTTTTTGAGGCACACCAATTAAGTTTTTGCACACATTTCATCGCCAAGGATGAAATCACATCCGTTCGATCCATACATTGGTTGTCGAATGCGTTAAGAATTTTACCACCTTGCACCTAATCCTTCCCTAAATAGGCACGAAAGACTGTATCTTTGCCTAGTAAGCCGAGGTGCATCTTCCCAGGATTGCATAACAGGATAGATTGGGATCTTCAGAGAATATCATTGCGCCTGCCCTGCCGAATTCTATCCAGGTATCGCCTAACAGTTACTCTGCGTGCCTCAGGCCACCAGACTATCACAGCAGATGCCAGAATAATTCTGACTACCATTATAAATATCCAGCGTGTGCTGACCTAGACAAGATACCTAATTTTTATCCACACATTTGTCCATCATTATAGGAACGCTCCCATATTCAGCCAATCCCTGAAAAGGGAAAGACATGCGGTTCCTCTAACTACAGATCAATAGCAATCACTTCGATTCTGATAAAAGTTTTTGAAATTCTTTTCTTATCAACGCACAATTGATCAAATACCTTGAGGTATTCCATCTAATACATGATCGCCAATATAGCTGTCAATCCGGGCGTTCAACGGGCGACTTGATGACGTTCCAAACAAAGCGTTGGAATCACAGTCTCCATCACTTCGACGAGTGGGAGGTAGTTGAGTTGGACATCTCGAAGGCATTTGAGAGATTCTGGCATTCTGCCCTTTTACCTAGACCTCCAGCATTTGGTTTTGATCCTTCTCTTCTTATCTGGATTGAAAGTTTCCTTTCTGATCGTTCCATTTGAGTTTCTGTTTCGGTTTGTGGAGCATCGGCGCAGTGTCGCTTGCCTGACGGTCTTTTATTACTATTTTAGTGGATATTATTCCAATGAAATCTCCAGTCTCTAGCAAATCAATCCTCGCATCGAGCCATTTTCATCCCTTCGCCCACCAGCCAAAACTTAGCAGAACAATAAACTATTCCTTCTTGAACAGAATGTGGGACAGACTACCATTTTCTGTTTTTTCCGCGGGACTACAGGCTTCAGCTATTCGGTTATCATCGGCACCTTCACCCGATGTCCTAATTCCTTTCCTCCCCGCCAAGACTGTGCTACAGAACTTTGGCTTCATCGTAAAAAACATTCTTCTACATTGGTACAACACCACCGTGGGTTTCTGATCTTTTCTGATCTTGTTTTCTTCTTTTTCAGGTCAATTTCGAATCCAGATATACGCTCAGATATTTGGTCTTCCTACAAAATATGATCTCGGATCCAAAGAGCATCTTCCTAGTGAAGATTATCGCTTCTGTCGTTCTCAAATTGGTAGCAAGACCCTGTTCCTCTGCTGTTCTCACCAACTGGTGAAGTGCAAATTTCGTTAACTTCCCAGCTTGATATGTATGCCAGTTTACATTTATGGTGTGTTGTACTCTAGGTATTCCATCAACACCCTCTCCATTGTTTTCAACAGAAAGTATGCCAAGCTGACCGATCTACAGGATCTCGCCTCGGTGTAATTCCTTTTCCCTGTTTTCGGTAGAAAGTCCTTAGTGACTATCTTCTGTAGTCTACTGACTTTTAAGATAGTCGCCATTTTCGAGTAGAAATCACTCCACGAAGGGAATCGTGGACCCAATGAAATGAGAACTATATGAGGCGTAGTTGTCATCACAATATGCTAAGCTAACCTAACCAAGGCACTGGAACCAGTCCATCCCCAATTTGGGATATAGGTCGCTTTTCGCGGGCACAAATGATGTCAAGAAAAGGAGAATTAAACATGATCCTAAATTAAGCAAATGGCGTATATATCTAGAAAGTGATACATCAACACAAAGAACTCCAAGGAGCCTAGACTGAAATTTGCGCACGACTTAAAACACTCCATAACGATTACTTACCTCTTTCAAAAAGTCCAGGATTTGTCTCCCAAACGGCCAAGGTTTGTTACGTTTACATTCAACTTTAGGCAATTGCAATTTCTCCAGATCCTCGAATGTGCTCAGTCCTTTGGCAAACATCCATACAGCATCATTTATCAGAAGCATGCTTGTCTGGAAATATCGAATTTGAACTATACCTACTGATTAACCAAGGTAACCAAGAATTCTTACTATACCTTAACTCTATTCGGTAAATAGCGAAAATCTTTTCCTTGACGTTTTGCCTGTACCTCCCAATCATGGATGGCATTCTTAACATCGAAATTTGTTGGATCCATTATTCTTGCGGTTGTTACGTTTGCTTCGGTAAATTGCAGTTCTTCCAAGTCCAAGGTGTGGGTATCCAGTGGTACCAAAAAGAAACTCTGAAAATAGCTTATATACCATTACGACCACTATACGATTACCTACCTGATACTCTCCAAGCATTTTTAAATCATTCGCCTGACGAAGTATGGGGATTACTTTTTCTATAGAACAATGAAGTACTATGCATGGTTCACCCAGCATTTTAATTTCCTTCAGAAATGGTCTATAGTCCTCGTCATCATTCAATTGTCGCACTATCACAGGAAGACTACCAGGGTCGTGCAATTGGAGAATGTCTTGCAAATGGTCAAGTTCTGGAAAACAGGTTCTACTCAATGACTTTTTATACATAATTTAGTTGAGATTGTCACTACCGTGTTCATTTTCGTATATCACAACATAATTCTTCCAGGAAAAACTTCTCACAATGTCCGCATAGGCCTTAGAGAGGTGCATATTCTCTGGATATACACTCAAAGTCATTGAGGTGAAGGCTCTTTCACTGATAGGCGTCTCTGGCATCCAATCATAAACAATATGAGGTATTTCCAGTGCACTGCATATCGCACTTACAATATCTGTAAAAGTCGATATGAGGAATTTATCTATTTACAAGAAGAATCAATTTGCATTGACTAACCTGAAGTAGACGCACTCGGGCCAAAAATGGCGACTACTCCTTCTGAAATCAAGTTGCATGCTAAGAAGAAAATTCCCCTGTAATCATGAAATTCCTAAGTAGTAATGCAAACTGAACAACACACCTGCTATTTCCACCAGATAACTATCCTCCAGGTTGGCGTATTGGATTACTGGGATCAGTCGTAGGCTCCTTTCGTATATGTTCACACGGTCAATAGCAGCACGAAACGCAATTTCGTTTTCATCATCTTCATCAGTAAAAATGGCTCCTGTTCAGGTGCAAAGGAGATATACAAATTTAATAAAATTCCAATCTACTGAACTTTATTTGCACTCACCAACTGGAAACTGGTGTTGTGCGAAGGCGGCGGCACAGACAAGGCTCACCAGGATCAAAAGCCTTTTCAACATTTTTTTCTTTCGTTTCACTTATTTTTGCACTTTCCTCACATTCGGACAAATTCTAGCGCAACATCTATGCAAATGCATTGCCAACGCCGAACTAAACTAAATTTAGATTCACTTCGTCCACACATAAATGCATCATGGGAATTTTCATTGATGTGCCACTGAAACGTGTATAGGGATGAATGGGTCTAAATGTGTTTCTATATGAAACTTTTTCGTCCAATGACTATCTTCAAAAAAAAAACAAAATATGAAAACGCCCGAGTCCTGCTAAAACGTGAAACTGTTTTATTGAAACTTAACAGAAAAATGCTAGCAAATAAAATTGTCATGCTTTGTAGCGAATAATATGATCATACAAAACAACATTACTATACTTCTTGGAAAATACCAGTGTCCTAAAATCGGTGTCGTTGGTTGGACTTGCGGTAACAAACTTAATATCCCCCCTGTGTTCAAACATCAGTCCGTAGATGGGATCGTTGAACACCTGAAACGAGTACACCTCACTTGTAAACACCCTTCAACTACTATTAGTGTAACAATCCGAACCATATAATTGTCAGAGTGATTAAAACATGTCACTCCGGTCTTCCAGTGGTGATAACTTAAATCTGTGGATTTCGGCAGAAGACGTTTCTTCCCAGAGAATACAGCAGCCCAATCTATGCAATTGTGAACGTTCAAATTTGCTCTTCTTAAACTATGTTCAAAGTCTATATAGCCAGAGACCTCCTTTCCTCCCTCTGCCTTGTGACTAATAAAAATTATGGTCTAAAAGAGATTGATGAAAATATTGATATGGAAAAACTGCATACAATGGATTATGTCCAATACTGAAATGATTTTAAGACGGTTGAGTTTCTCCCGAACGGCTAACTGTTGAAGGACAGGATCTATGATTTCTTTCCCTTCACTAAATATAATATAGGAGCTTTTGCTTGGGAATAGAAGTTCTTCCCTTATTCTCGTTCGCCTAGAGTCGAAACTCTCTTTGGATATGATTTCGCCTATTCCGTGCCGAAATTGTAAAAGCATTCGCGCTAAACCCACATTGCCCAAATAACGCAAATCATCAGGAATAATAAATGTGTCCAAATAGTCCTCGTAGGTCTCCGGATTTGTGAAGTAAACACTTTTCTCTTTGTTCATGCTGTACTTGTACATTGATACAAAATAATCCAATTCCCGTATTTGTCGAAAATATGGATTTAAATGACATTTTTTTCTCTAAAATCACAGCTGCACCTCTGATTTGAAAGGATCAAAAGTCATTCGAGTGTGCATTGTGTCCGATTTTATTATGAGAATCCCCGCATATCGTTTTTTTTCTGATAGTAATTCTAGTCACTATAGCTAAATAAAACCGTGATGAGATTTAGCCGCCTTAAGCTCGATCCTCATTCTTTCAGAGTCATCAATCCCGAACACGTTTTCCTTGATTCATAAACTGTAAATGCCCATTTCCCTTTTCATACAGGAGATATTGGAGAGCCTTGTTGATGCTTCCAAGCTCAGAAAGATATTTTCGATCTATCTGCATAATGAAATTGAGGACTATAAATATCCACCGAATAGCAAGCAAAAGATGAATTCACTTCTGAAAGCTTATGTTCCAGGATCATTACCACAGCCACAGCCCATCTATCGCTGATTTAATCTCGGGATCTGTGTAAGGTAGCAAACACTGGAGGTTTGACAAAATTATAACACCAAGTTGGATTAAATGGACTGTAGACGTCTTTAAACCCTGTCAGGCACCGTACGTACTATTACCACTTCTTTAGTGCATTATATCATAATAATTGACGACCTACTTCATAGACTTAAAGGGATGGAGTTATGCGAATGATCTCATCCTGTACGTTAAGAACAAACATGATGGGACACTGATATATTACCTACTAATGTCCTATCATGTTTGTTAGAAAATGGTGCGAACAGTACAAACCCCTCGGTGAATATTACCAGGACGGAATTTGTGTGAATAGCTATTAGCAGGGAACTCAACTGAAATACACATGTCACAGACACAATACCTAAATAGGATCTCCCCGAAGAACACTTATTGGCTTTATATAATAGCAGTAGTCAGGTCAGGCTGGTTATCACCTAAGCATCTCTGGTGCTGTGGCGTAGAATAGGGACGCACTGAAGTTATGTGCACTACCTCTATAATCGTCCTGCGGTCTTTCAATCAATTGAGTTAGAAACAGGAAACCTAATATTAAAGCGATATAGGAATAAAAACAAGTTTCCATACCATCGGAGAGCCAAAATGCATTGAAAAGACTTTAAACAAGGCAGGTCCCGAAATTTGCAGCTATTATCCTTGTTGCATAGTCTGTAGCTCAACGAACGCAGATTGAGAATCAACTCTCTCACTTCATTTGCCCGCGATATTGAACTTTTATAGTTTGTAAAATATTCCAAATCACTCGCCGAATACCGTAATGATCACGGACTTAGGACTTAGTTTTTTTTATAGTGCAGCCAAAGCTCAGGGGATATCCTATGGCGCTATAGCATAGCCTTGGCAAAAAGACAAATAGGAAAGAGAGGTCGGGGATTAAGATAGCAAGTGAAGATGTAGGTGCACATTCTTCTTGAACAGCTGCAGCCTGTAATCCTGCGGGAAAACAGGAGATGATATTCTGTTCTACATTCGTATTATATACGTCTCAAGAACGTTTCCAAAAATTTCACTATTCTGCTCGAATAATGCCTCCAGGACGAAAGGGTAAAGATAAGATGGTCAATGCGTGGATATCACGTGCAGGGATTGATCTACACGGAATCAAACCAGAGATTTTGTTGGAACAATATCCATGGAACTAGCGATAAAAGAGCGTAAGGCATGCGATATTGCGCCTGTGCTCCGGAGAATCGATTGTAGAGGTAATTATGTCGCCGCGCTCTATACTTAAAAGTTTTCTTTTGGACTCTATCCGACTCTATCAATGCAAAGTGCATCCTACTCCTGCCCAAATGTGCCAATTAAATTCAAGTCTGGTTCTGATATGAGTCTTGTAAATGATGAGCGCTAAGTCAAACGGTGCTCACACGTTAACGTTGGGCTGCTCGCTGGTAGAGTGGTAGCTGCTTAATCCGTTCATTATAGTTGTTGTATTTCTAGCAAAATCAATGATATTATTCGATACCTTGGCATCCACTACTATTCGACTAGTTCAAAACCAGACTCTTCAGTGTTTGAACTGAAATTCTTGAGCGCCTCCTGGCTGCTAGTCATGGTTCTCATTTTTGTTAACGATTTCTTGGAACATGGGACTGGCTTTAGATCCACCGTCCATCATGAAACTATATAAATGTGACGCCTTCAAAGTCGAATTGCTTGTCTTGCATTTTGATGTCTCCCCGCAATTCATTGAAAATCTTCAAGTACTCAGGTATAGCGTCCACTACAAATCCATTCTAAATCTGCAATGATAGCTTCTTTTATTCCACTTCCGATCATGGGTCTAGCTATCGAGATTAAAATAATAGAAAAAAAAATTTACTGTAAACTCCCAACCCTTCTGAATCGACGAAATCAAACTACCAAAGACACACCTTTTGTGGACGAAATTCATCGCCTGTCTGGCAATTTCACGGTAAAGGTCGACACAGTCGGGGACGGGGTGTCACAAGTCGAACCAAATCAAAATCTCGCAGATCGAAATCCATCACACAGAATCACCCAGAAAACACGAGTGATAGGCCAGAATAGGGATCCCATTTTAGTGTAAAAAAAAAAAGTTTTAAAAATTACATCAAAATGGAGCACATAAAGGACGCCTATTTGATGGACTGCAAAACGTACGAAGATTATTTGGATTCATTTATAACGTACAGCGATATACGCTATTTGAGGAGCATGCAGTACTCCAGAATGCTAGTAGAACTTGGCTACCGTACGGCCAAGGAACTGCTCACCAAAGACCAATTTGACATGAGAAGGAAGGCCATCAACGAAATTTTGTATCCGACGAAAAAATCAGTGATTCTATTTAGTGCGGGGCTAAAGATTACAGATCCAGTTCTGTTAGAGTTGGCGCATAGGGAACAGCCAAATAATAGAAAAGATATAGCGGTAATTCCTCTGTGAAGAGTTAGGAATTGTTTCTGAGAATTCTCTACTTCAGACAATAATTTTTTTGCGGCATGTAACGAGGGCGGGATTTGAAATTTCTGGTTATATAGACTTTGAGCATAGCCTGAAAAAGGCAAACATGAAACAAGATGATGCTATTGACTGGAGAGCTGTTTTTGCTGGAAAGAAGAAACTTCGTCCGCAACCAACAGATTTAAGTTATCATGACTGGAGAAGCGGAGTTACGTTGTATAATAATTCAGATAATTTCCAGGTGATGGATAATCCTTTTGATGTTGCAAATTTCGGTGTTAAAATTTTCCCTTTTTTGAAGATTTCCAATTTTGCCGAGGGATGGTTAAGTTTCATGCACAAAGGTGATCGTAAATTTGTAGGTTTATTTCCAACGAAAGGCAAACTAGTCGACTTTGTGTCACAAGCTCCGAAAAGTATGATTTACTCGGACAAGTATAATTATGTTATGCTGTACGATCACATTATACGGCGGAAAATGTAAAACTGAACAAAAAATAAATAGTTGCGGATTTTCTATATTATGGTCAAATTTATTTACGCTGTGCACTTTCAGCTGCATAGAAATGCAACTGCACTGCATTATTGAGAACACCTACAAATGTTTTTTCTTTGAACTGTGTTACTAAAGAATGCATTTCATATCCAACAATTATTTAATGGCCCGAAATTTATAAAAGACTTTTATGCGTAGTTCTTTTGAGTTTTTAAGGTTTTGCAACTTCTTAACCTCGCAACATGTTCTGGCAGCTTTTAAGCTCTCTCTAGCTAAATGTAATTTTGCATATATTTTTCTCACGAAAGCTTTTTTAGAGAAGATCGCAAGTAGTGGCCAAGCGACCTCTTTTGCACAGAGACTACATTTCCAACTTTTATATGGTAGCTCTCTGAATATTTAGATTTTACTAAAGTACTTGTGTGCGGAGTTTTATTCATCTACTTCGAAGCATTCAAGTCTCTAACTTGAGGCATTCTCGAGATAACGCGTGGACGGATCGACAGACGGATATCTATCAACACTTTCACTTCGACGTAAACCACCGGTAGTTCACGCGAGAACTTTTAGAGAATATTACACATGATAAACTAAATTCAACATGAGAAAGCTCTCTTACTAATAAAACTTCGGTGGGAACGTGTTCAACGGTTTCTTTGCAAGAGAAGTTCAATTAAAAATTTAAAAATCCCCCCGGCACAAATGAACATTTGTACTCAAAATTAAAGTTCCTAGTTGCAATTATTGTTGTCGAGATCTCCACACAAACTGTGACGAGAGGTGAATATCCCAGAAACAGCTGAACCGATTTCCATCACACATATCCAAGAACTATCTCGCAAATACCACAGCTTTCAAACAAATAAAACCGCATTGAAATCGATTCATCCGTTCTGGAGCTACGATACCACAGACAGACAAAGGTTTCAAACTTCTACCATACGTCTTTTTGCGTCAGGGATTAAAAATAATTAAAAGGGGGCCCATCTACAGTGCAATAATTGGGTAAATGTGTATTAAAGAGGAGACAACATTCATTTTTACTGCACCAAATCTGGAGAAAATCGCATAACTAGTGGTGTCAAACTTGCTGCAGATCTTAAAAAATATCTGGAAATCAAAGTTACTGGGTAAACAGTTTGGAATTACGTGTAATATAACTGCGCACAATCGCCCCAAGAACACCATCTTCGCGAAAAGAAATTCTAAAAGAAGAATGTAGAGTTCTGGAAAGGATAACTGCTTTTTTCGAGAATAATAATGGCACAAATAAAGACGAATCAAGGATTTGGGACAACTCTGTGATCATCATAATCCATATAAAAAAAAA
>QYTT01092564.1:26097-38138 GCA_006980735.1 Dasypogon diadema
TTATAAAAGACTTTTATGCGTAGTTCTTTTGAGTATTTTAAGTTTTGCAACTTCTTAACCTCGCAACATGTTCTGGCAGCTTTTAAGCTCTCTCTAGCTAAATGTAATTTTGCATATATTTTTCTCACGAAAGCTTTTTTAGAGAAGGTCGCAAGTAGTGGCCAAGCGACCTCTTTTGCACAGAGACTACATTTCCAACTTTTATATGGTAGCTCTCTGAATATTTAGATTTTACTAAAGTACTTGTGTGCGGAGTTTTATTCATCTACTTCGAAGCGTTCTTGTTTCACACGGAAAATATTGATTTTTTATTTGATATACCTGGAGGTTTCATATGGCAACCCTATGAAGAAGTTGTCCAAATTGGCTCATTTACAAACTTGATATTTCAATTTTAATAAGGTATCTGTGTATCAAACTTCAAGTCTCTAGCTTGAGGCGTTCTCGAGATAACGCGTGGACGGACCAACAGACGGATATCTATCAACATGTTCACGTAAACTACCGGTGGTTCCCGCAAGAACTTTAAGAGAATATTACATGATAAACTAAATTCACCATGAGAAAGCTTTCTTACTAATGAAGCTTCCGCGTGAACGTGTTCAACGTTTTCTTTGCAAGAGAAGTTCAATTAAAAATTTAAAAATCCCCCCAGCACAAATGAACATTTGAACTCAAAATTAAAGTTCCTAGTTGCAATTGCTGCCGAGATCCCTACACAAACTGCGACGAAAGATGAAACAGCTGAGCTGATTTCCATCAAACATATCCAAGAACTATCTCGCAAATACCACAGCTTTCAAACAAATAAAACCGCATGGAAATCGATTCATCCGTTCTGGAGCTACGATACCACAGACAGACAAAGGTTTCAAACTTCTAACACACCACCTCTTTTTGCGTCAGGGATTAAAAATAATTAAAAGGGGGCCCATCTACAGTGCAATAATTGGGTAAATGTGTATTAAAGAGGAAACAACAGTCATTTTTACTACAGCAAATCTTGAAGAAAATCGCACAACTAGTGGTGTCAAACTTGCTGCAGATCTTAAAAAATATCTAGAAATCAAAGTTACTGGGTAAACAGTTCGGTTCGGTATTACGTGTAATATAACTGCGCACAATCGCCCCAAGAACACCATCTTCGCCAAAAGAAATTCTAAAACAAGAATGTAGAGTTCTGGAAAGGATAACTGCTTTTTTCGAGAAAAATAATGGCACAAATAAAGACGAATCAAGGATTTGGGACAACTCTGTGATCATCATAATCCATATAAAAAAAAACAATATGATAAGTTCCTCAATGGCTTGTTATTAAATAATTATATTTAAAAATTATATCAAATAATCAGACATGCAAAATTACAACCTATAAAATAAGGCTAATTGAAATAAATTATGGAAAACGATCCAGAAATAAGTCAAAAGATCCCCTTATCTCTTCTGGAAAAGTATTCTTTGCCAACGTCTGTCGCAGGGCATGTCTACATGCCCTCATATTGTATTTTGGTTTGAAACTCTTGTCTTCACATTTTAGAAGACCCAACTGAATGAGAAAGAAATTTTTCACCCGTGTAATCTGAAATATGAATTTATTTATAGAAGTCGTATCAAATTCAATATTACCGGATGTCGTACTTGTTGTGTTTTTTGAGCATATTCGAAAGCGTCTTTGTATAGCGCCTCCGCAACATCTAGTGCATCTGATGACTCCTCTGACAATGCTGAACATTTCAAAATTGTAAACACTAAGTACTTCAAGTAATCGTCTTTGTATGTTTGCTGCAAAATCAAATTTGTTTTATTCAAATAATTCAATTCATTTAAATAAATACCTCTAAGTATGTTTTGAATGCCTCAATTTTATTGGTCTCTTCAAGTGAAGTAAACATCTTAAGGGAGGGGATTTCCGTATTGAAGAAAGTCTCAATATTATTGAGTGGCTGTTGTTCTCCCGTAAAAAGTACGCTGCTGTCCGATAAAAATGATTGACCAGCTGTGTCATCTAAAGTCTGTTGGAAAATAAAGATCACATTAGGCATTATTTTTACACACAGAAACCAGAACAAGACCACCACCTTTCCACTCAATGCCGTCACGTAATTTAGACCCTCAATATCCTCTTCCTCTGTGTCATCATAAGGAGTTGCTCTGTTATCATAGTCTTCGTCTTCCTCTTCACCAGTTTGGGTGTCGTCATCTTCCTCCTCCCCTTCTTCATCCTCCTCTTCCACTTCAGATTCATCTTCCGATAAACTCGCTAAGGCATCCGAATTCGTACTTTCCTGCATTAATTCTTTGATCCTCTCTCGACCCTCAAAACCGAACTATAGATACGAAAATTTAGGGAACATTTTTTTTTCTCTAAACAGTGGAAAACAGCAGTTGTACAAAAAGTGTAAAAGTAATGGTGTTAAGGTAAATCATTTTATGACGGTAATCCGGGTGTCTTTATAGTTAGTTTCATTTTTATGCGTTCAGAGCAATTTGTTTAATAAAAGCGTTCCAAGTCACTTTAGCATGTTGCTCTGAACAAACCCATAAGTGCGGTCAAGGAAACATAAAAGGCCAGAAATCTCGAATAAATTTCTTATTTTCACATTTTTAACAAGGGAAAGTCGATCATCCGCGAGTTAATTTGCCCCACTCAGTGCTTTTTCAGGTCCCACAATTACAACAAAATGCAGCACAATGAACACTACTTCCCTGCCTTACATGATAAAATTTACTTACATTATTTCCGCCAAGGACCAAACTTCTAATTTTAGTTTTATTTATGATTGCTGAAGCCAAGGCTATGCCCCCATCGGGACCGATTTCGTTTAAGCCAAAGTTCACTACCTGCAAATTTACAAATCTCTGTAATAAAAACAGACCACCTGACATCTTTTTACCTCCAAATCTGTGTGAGCCTCTTCAAACGCCTTTGCAATTACCAAAGCTCCTCCAGTCTTCAACAGACAGTCACCCAAATCAATCTCGCGCAACCTAAAAGAAACGTGGATTACATTATCCCTTGAAATATAAAAGCCTACTTTTTCATGTAAGTAAAAGCTTCTGCCAATGCTACTGCTCCCTTCTCCCTAATAGTGTTATCGTTCAAATTTAAAACACGCATTTCCTCGTTAACCTTAAAACCTTCCGACAAAGCTATTATGCCCTCATAGTATATTCCATTCTGTGGCATCGCCACTTCTTCTAATGTCTTTACAGTTGAAAAAACAACCGCAAGAGCTTTAGCACCAGCGTTCTCAAGACGGTTCCGTCCAGCTATAAATACTTTTAATGCTAACGGAGTCCCTGCAGCAACACTCTTTTTGTGGCACTCAAGTAGAGCGTCAGCAAGCATTTTGCCTCCTTGTATTCCAAGCCCGCAATTGTTAAGTTTCAATTCCTGTAAAGAATAGCATGCTGGACTTCGCAACAGATCAACAAGACCTGCCATCCCATTCGGCCCCAAAGCATTATCACTGCAGTCGAGAACTGTAAGACTAGCTCCGGCTGTAATTATTCCATTTCCCAGATATTTCAAAGCTTTTGGGATTTCATCTTTTAGGCGACCCGTGAATAAATCTTTCCACAGGGCTTTTTTAAATTCTGGATGCTTTTCAAGTGCTTTCCCAATTGATTTGGCTGCTTCGACTCCAAGCGTATTTCCCTCCAAATTAAGATAAGTTAATCTAGTGCATTTTAGGATCTCATCAACAAGGCCTTTCACTAAATAAAAGGATTTGTTATAAATATGTATTCTATAGATTGCTTTAGAAATAGTTTCCTACCTTCTTGCTCACTTTCCCACTTTTGCGATTTCTGTTCAAAACTCACACCGGTCTCTTGGACTTCGTCGAGCTCTTTGGCTAACTCAACAAAATTAAACTCTGCCATTCTGATTCTGTGAATGTAAAATTAGAATACAATTTAGACATTACAGAACAAAATCAAACATCATACCCTGAGATTTATCCAAGATAAAATAAAATGTTTATGGCGAAGTTTATAGGTTATGTATGAAGTACAGATTGAACTTGGTTACAATTACGAAAACAGCTGCTTTGCGTTCCTTAGTTTTCTTAATATTTAAGATTCCAACCTGATTTGTCAATGTGTGCGTGCGCTTTCAATGTGTGAGTGTACTAATTTTGAAATTGTTCTAAAACCTGTACTAAAACCCGTTGTTGTTCTGTTGTAGGTTTGAAAATAGTAGTCATTTGTAAATAACAGGTTTAGGTTGAAAGGTTAGGTAAAAACTGCTTTAAAGCTGTGTGAACTTTCTATTATTTACAAATTCTTTCATTTAAGAAAGCTTTGTTTTCTTTCATTTAAGTGAGGATAATGGATAATATAATAATATACCGATTGTTGTGAATCCGATTTCAACAATTCTCAAAAATTTGATATAATTGTGGATCAAGTAGCGATGTTAACTACTCGAACCACAACAGTACAGCGCGCCAAAGACCTTTCTATTTTCCCCGCCTTCTTCTTCATCTTTTTCTAAGGGCAGCAACTAGCAAAGCCCCTGTAACACTACACGAACTGAAAATTTTTGTTTAAAATTTGCACAGTCCTTTTTCGCTTTTTTGAACAAATCTTCTGCTTTGATTTTTAAAGGAGAATTCAGGGAAAAAGTTACATGAAATAAAAGCACTCACGGTACAAGAAATTTTTAATTATATTAAACGTTCGGGTGTCGAAAAGGTCAGAGCTAATATGAGGGCTTACATGAGAGACTGCTGCATTTAAAAACTCACTAGGCGCACCCGGGGGCCATATAAAATCTACTTTTATATTTAAATATTTGTCTTATTTATTTAAAGAAATGAAAGATACATAAGAAATCGTTATTTTAACCTTAAATTATATATACACAAGGAATTAAATTACAAGAAACAAATGTTCTATCTGCGAAAACTAAACTCCTACATGAACAGTTGGAAATATAATATAAATATGAAATGGGGCTAAATATCATTTAAAGACAATTCTAAAATATGCGCGTGTATGTTTTGAACATTCTTTCTTCTAAATAACATTTTTATACCGTCGCACGTTTTGTTACAATTGGTTCAATTTGAAAAGACTAGGAGGGAAAATCTCCGAAAATTTGAGGCTAACTAGTTCCGCGATTTATTTCCCAGAGATGTTAAATTGGATACTTTAATTTTATCGGTGGGAAAATAAGGAGAAATTACCCAATTCGGGAATGACCATGTCAATTATCTCTAGGTGTTTGGAAGTGCCATAGTTGGAACGGAAGAATCAATTTCAACTGGGTACATTAGTAGAGTCTGCTGGGTCCGAACCAAGTTTGTACACATATTTCTGGAAAATAAAATAATGAAAAATCCTACACCCCCCCCCCACTAATAATCTTTAGGATAAATTTTTTTTACTTCTATGTTAGAAAAAAATTTTAGCCGGTGTCAAACACATTTCGTCTATCTTATAGTAGTCTTAAAATAGGCCCAATAGACAGGTGGAGTGCCATTTCCACTGACAACAAGAAAACTACATCGATACAACCCCATTCTATCTTTTGGGAACCTGTCTTCGTAGCTCTCAAATTAAAATATAAAAAGTATCGTAAAATTGCAGAAAATTAGTTCTCTTGAACAAAAGATTGCCTTTAAAATTATTTCTTATGTTGAATTTGTATTAAAAACAAATACTCAATTGTGAACCGTGTCTTGACCGCTTGTAAAAGATTCCAACTCAATGCCTTTGGTGCAATGATTAAGTTGGAATGGCTGTGCTACGAACTATCATAAAACTAAAGTGATTTTCCCTAATTTAATTTAATTCAAAGTCAGAGTCATCATCATCGTCGTCGTCGTCGTCGCTTACAATTTTCCTCTTCTTCTTCCCCTAGCGAATAGAAAATAAACAGAAGAAATGTGTAAATTTTCATTATAATAAACTAAAACACTCGGGGAAAACCTACTTTTTTGGGAGTATCTTCACTGTCCGAAGTGTTTGTCTTCTTCCTGGGCCTTTTACTGGCAGTTTTCTTGCTTCCTGCCCCATCTGTTTTTGCTGCTTTTTGTCGAACAGGTTTCTTCTTTACTGGTGATGAGTCTGAGTCACTTAGGACAATATCATCATTCATAGGCTCCTCATCATCTTCATTATCAGTGAGTTTCCCAAACTCGATATCCTTTCTTGTTACTAAAACGTTATCAAACAGCTCTGGTTCTGATCCAGACTTGGTCATCTCTTCATCATCATCGTCACCCAAAAGGGCTGCATAATTGATTTTCTAACAAAAAGGAAAAACAATTGAATGCAGGCAGACAGAACAAATTTCCTTTATCACACAGTTACCTTTGTACCACTTCGTCGAACTCTGTCACTCCTAGGTTCCACCTGGATTTCGACATGATCATTATCCAAATCGCTTAAGTTTTCCTCATTGATAACCTTCTTTCTCTGAAAAAGTAAAAGATTTATTAAAATTTGGAGTGATAATAGCTTTGACTATTTACCCCTCTTTTCTTGGGCTTTTCGAAGTCGTGCAAGGTTGTTTGCTTCATGCCATCCGATTTCTTTGCACGCGGCTTCTTTTCTGCCGGCTCCTTCTTCTCTGCGGGCTCCTTCTTCACCTTCTCCTTCTTGACTTTCGCAACTGTTTTAACATCCACGCCTTCAACCATAGCGTCAAATTCGTCCAATTCGTTATCTCCTTTTTCCCCTTTATCTTCTACCTTTTCTTTCTTAGTAACCTTTTCTTTCCTAGCATTAGCACTCTGAGATGCCTTCTCAAACTTTTTGATAATGTCTTCTGTGACCTTAAATTCGACTCTGATTCCACTTGGTGACGGGAAGATTTCATCGCCTTGCGCTTTAACACGCTTCCCTGATGACTTGGCTTTGGCCTGCAGGGCTTTCGCCTGCTTCTTATTGATACCGAGTTCCTCAAGCCGTTCCTTTTCCTCAACTTCATCCAGTTTTTTCTCAAGATCGTCCAAGTCGTTAAGCCACAGCATTTCAGGAGTTTTGGCTTTAAGCGATGCCAGTTCTGCCAGTTTAGTGTCCCGCTGTTTCAGCAATTCGTTCTTCTTCTCTTCCGTCAGCATCCACATAGACATTCCCAGTAAATAGTCGAACTTCTTGACGTCTGATAGTTTTTGGAACGCCTTTTCTGAATCGACCGGCTTCTTCTCTTTCTTCACAGAGGTGGAGGCTTCAGATTCTTCTTCCTCCTCATCCTCATCCGGTTGTTCCTCTTCCTCCATGTTAATACGCCTCTGCCATTCCTTTACAGGATCAGGGCGATATCCACGCTTAATCAGCTCGTCAATCATTACTTTGCGTTTCTTGTTCTCCACAACAATGGTCCTCTCGCACTTTTCAAGAATAAATCGAGCCTGATCTGTTAGACGATCCGCTTGCGCTTGCAACTGTCCCTCCAAGTAATTTTTCCGCTTGCCATAGTACTCTAAACGTAGTGGGAAATACTCTTTGATAACTTCTATCGATGAGTCGAATCGTCTCAAACACCCAGCATGGTCGAACGCATGCATCTGGGACGTCGACATACTCGTGGACAGCTTAAATGTTCTGTGGAAGCCTCCCTCCTCTTCTTGAAGGCGATCAAATTCTCCTGGAGCGAATGTAATGACAAATCTCACGGTCGTGTCTGTGTGGTATTCCTTGTAGTCGCTTATGATGGCCTTTACCTTCTCGGATCCGTGCAGTAGTGGTTCTAAAACATTCTCCTTGTACGTCTGCGTCCACGTACCGACCGGCAATTCGGTAATTTCTATCTTATTATCGCCGATAATCGATACTATACCGTTTGAAAGGTACCGCTGGTCGGAAATGTAGTCAATGGTGCCCTTGAAATTCTTATACCACGGCCGCATTAGTTGGGGCTCCTCATTCATGATCATGCGGCGCAAGTTCTTAATTATCTCTCTTGGATTGTGATTCGGAATCTTGGTAGACCAACCGGTTCCAATGCCTTCAGCTCCATTTACCAAAACCATGGGTATGATTGGAATGTACCATGTTGGCTCTATTTTTAAATTGTCCTCAACCTCGTAGTTCAGGAGTGGATCGTCGGCCGGATGGAAAATTAAACGCGCTAATGGCGACATCAAAGTGAAGATATAACGGGGGCTGGCCGAGTCCTTGCCTCCGGTAAGCCTAGTACCGAACTGCCCTCTCGGTTCAAGTAAATTGATATTGTTCGAACCGACAAAGTTTTGAGCCAAATTCACGATGGTCATACATAGAGACATCTCGCCGTGGTGATAGGCGGACATCTCGGCAACTGATCCTGACAATTGGGCAACCTTAACTTCTCGTTTGTCGTTACGCTTAAAACATGTAAACATTACTTTACGTTGGCCGGGCTTAAAGCCGTCAACAAGGCATGGAATTGAGCGCACATTGTCAGCATTCGAGAAAAGGACCAACTCCAAATTCACGAATTCCGAATAAGTTATCTGTTTCGTGCCTTTCGTGTAGAGGTACCTGAAAAGTGTACATTGGATAAAAACTGGTATTATATTGGCTCTCCTCACAATAGGTGAGGATACTCACCTCTCAGGCAACCCCAAGAGTTTTCGACGTTTCGTCTCTTCCATATGCTTTGTAAGCCAATCTTTTCGTTGGTCAACTGCCTTTTTGGCAAACGCCATAACAATACTATCGTCATCCTGGCTTCCGTCGTATTTGAATAAGATTCGATGACGTTCCATATTCTGGAAGTACTCCTTAGCCTCCTTGGAGGTGGAAGTACCCAAACCTTTGTAGTACTTTATATTGTAGGTGTGCTGATTTGGAGTGGAGTTTTTCCACTCCTCGAATTCCGGCAGGGAGTAGAATGATAGTTCTTCGTTTTTCTTAGTAGCCTTAACAATTGGAGTGATGAACTCCTCGAGGAATGGCAACCTTAGTAATTCCGGCCAGTTTGTGTGTATAAAATTGATGAGTAACCCTTTAATGTGGGAACCATCTTGGTCCTGATCTGTCATGATCATCACCTTTCCATAGCGCAGAGTTTTCAAGTCGTCGAGGGTTAAGTACTTTTTCTTATACTGTAGCCCAATAATTTTAATCAAATTGTTTATTTCAGCGTTTTCTAGAATCTGCTTGTGGGTGGCTTCACGAACGTTAAGCAATTTACCGCGAAGCGGAAAGACTCCATAGTGATCACGGCCAACTACGCCCAGACCGGATACAGCCAAAGATTTGGCTGAGTCTCCCTCTGTTAGAATCAGTGTGCACAGATGGGAATTCTTCGTGCCCGCATCGTTTGCATCCTCTAATTTCGGTATGCCTTTTATTTTGGTATTCTTTTTCCCACTAGTTTTTGCCAGATCGTTCTGAGCCTTGAATCTGGCCCATGAAAGGACTGATTCCACAATGCCTGATTTCGACACTCCTTGAATGAATTTCTCAGACAGCGTACACTTCGATCCAAAGCTCTTTGCCTGCAGAGTCATATTTTCCTTGGTCTGAGAATCAAAGGTCGGATTCACAATGAGGCAATTAATAAACACCCATAAGTGGTTGCGGACTTGGAAGGGCTTAATATTCACACCACCCTTGTTCTTTTTCTTCAGGACGTCGATTAGTTGTTTTACAACGTTGTCAACCACATGATCAACATGTCGCCCTCCTTTAGTGGTCGCTATTGAATTCACAAACGAGACCTGTTGGAAACCTCTGTCGGAGGGGGCTACTGCTACCTCCCACCTTTCATTCACGTTTTCATATACCACCTTGATCTGGTTGCCAGCATCATCTTGCGATCCCTTCAGATACAAATCAATGTAGTCCTTGAAATTCTTAATGGGCAGTTTTTTGCCGTTCAAATACACAGCCACACCACGAGTTGATGCTGCAACATCGTAGGCGCGTCTAGACATCAAAGCAACAATGTCCTCGTCTAAGCGGTCCATCTTAAACTTTGACAAATCCGGTGAAAATATAACTTTTGTGTAATCGTTGCCGAAGAAATCTTTAATCTTAGGCTCTGAAGCCTTAGTCATGTTAGCGCCCCATGTCTGGCGGAAACATCTCCCATATTCACTGGAGGCAGTCTCAACAGTGAATGATGTGCTGAAGATGTTGCACAATTTTGCACCATAGCCGTTCCTCCCGCCGGTCACCTTTTCCTCCTCGTCATTGTAATTTGACGAGGTTAGCAGGTGACCGAAAATCATGGTAGGAACGTACATCTTCTCATCTTTGTGCATTACCACTGGGATACCTTGCCCATTGTTCCAAATTGAAATAATATTCTTCTCCGGATCGATATCAATTTTAATGCACGACATGGATTTGTCACGTTGCTTATTGTCGGCGGCATTAACCAAAATCTCATCGTAGATTTTATACAATCCGGGCACGAAACAGAGTTCTTTTTGTACCATTTTGTTCTCCTCTTCGTTGAACACCCACATCAGTTCTTTTGTATGTTCCACAGTACCAATGTACGTGTCAGGTCGAAGCAAAATATGCTCTAATTGGGATTTTTTCTGATAGATTTTCTCTATATGCCCCCCACCACCAGATTTAGCGGCACCACTACCCGGATTTCCGTTTTGCATTTTTAGTAATTAGCTAAATAAATAAAATTAAGGATGAAAATTAAATGTGTAGGAGATTAGGCGCTAAGGCAGCAGCAAAATAAACGGCTCTTAAGTTAGTTGGTGCCTTCCTCATTGTTTTATGAATTTTGTATGATTAATAAATTCTAGTAAATGCGAGCAAGATAACATTTAAGTTGTAGTGTTCAAGCACACTCGAAGGAGGAATCAATCTTCAAAAGGGAATCATGGAATCATGACAAAATCCCGACGCGACGAAATTTAGGTTCGACACTATGCCGAAACGTTCAAAACAGTCATTTGAATATTTATTTTCATTTATTGGAAGAATAAAAACTGAATATTATATAAAATTCCTAGAGAAAATCTCGACAAGTTAATTTGCCCGCAACTTATTCAGTACAACTTAAAACTGGAACGCAGAAGCATGGAAAGGACCAAAAAAGCTGGAAGTCCCCTAATGAAAAAAAAAACAATATGCAAGTGATGTCTTGTTGCGTTTATAAAAAGGCAACTCTCTTTAGTTAATATCCGGATTAAACATTACGATTTACCTGACAGCTCATTTTCTTTACTGTCTTTAATTGTAAAAAGCATTTTGTTTGTTCCTTTATCAGATCAGATTGATTTTCTGCTTCTTTTAAAAATTTTCTCAGTGTGAGTCGCAGTCTCTTCTCAAAAATCTTAATCCAGTTGTTTATAATGATGTTCTAACTCCGGGAGTGAAGTTCCAATTCCACTTTCACTTCGGGAGTGAACTTGGATCTTCACTCCCCGTTTATAGGCATTTTTCGATCCGAATGGAAGTTTCCCTCCAGGAGTTTAAAAGTTCCCATAAATGCAGTAATTGAAAGGATAAAAACTGAATATTAGCCGCGCGGCCAAATCAATTTGTTGGGATTTTCTATCGGGATTATGTCGCTCGCAATTTTAAATGTCGGGATTACATTAAAAACTCACAACAAATGTTTACAAGCTCAACGCAAGTCGGCTGGTTATTCAGGCGTGTCATAATTCTAAAATGAAAGAAGAAATTAAAAGCTTATTTGCACCAAATCCGTTACACTTTACGAATAATTTTGGGAACAGGTTAAGAACTGAAAAGCTCTGGTCAAGTACGAGAGTAAAACAAGCTGTGTTATCTACCATGTCAAATGTCACGGGGCATGAGACGCCTGGCAAAAATTTAGCCGTTACATTTGGTAATCTTATTGCTAGTAAAATTCTTTTACTCCATTCATTGTACAATCGAAAAGAGGAAAACACCCACCAACACTCGTTGCGCGCCAAGCCATAAAGTACCCAAGCGCCATTTTCGTTTACGAGAAAATGCGAAAATTCTCCAATAGCTCACCTGTGGGAAATTCGTTAACGAGTTAAAATTTACTCTTAAAACAAAAGCGAGGCCTCTCGTCAAAGAAATTTAAAACCAGGAACGAAATTTTTGCAATTGGAAATGCAGTTGCAATCACCAATTGGAAC